>JAPWTK010000057.1:982500-1117500 GCA_029963805.1 Aromia moschata | reverse complement strand
ACTTGGTACCCACAGGTTTTCGATATCGCTAAATCCAAATATGATGTCAAAAACGAGTTTGGACTCTTGACAGCTGTCAATAGAAATTAATTTTTTTAACAAATAATACTTTTGGGGTTTTTTATATTTAAATATAAATATAGTATAGTTTCGTCGTCATCTTTGCTGAATGACAACTGTCAATTTTTTTTATACTTTAATACTGTCAAGTAAATTTCAATTAAACTTGAAATGTCAATATTATTGACACCTGTCGCGTATGTCAAAACATAAGACATTTATTTCGAAATTAATAATATCTCTCCTTACAGAAATCGAAAAAAAAAACACATTCAGTTTAATTGAAATTTACTTGAGATATAATTGACAGTATTAAAGTATTAAAAAAAAATTGACAGTTGTCATTCAGCAAAAATGACTTTTTGCTGAAATTTTATTTTTTTTTTACAGACGAAACTATACTATATTTGTATTTAAATATAAAAAATCCCAAAAGTTTTATTTGTCAGGAAATGAATTTCTATTGACAGCTTTTTTGACAGCTGTCAAGAGTCCAAACTCGTTTTTGACATCAAATTCGGATTTAGCTATATTGAAACACTTAATTAAGACTACTTTCCGAATTGAGAAATTGAAAAAAAAAAAAAACTAAAAATCTCGATTAAAAAATTCATTGATAGCTTAATTGATAGTTGTCATTTAGCGAAAAACACGTTACCATTTTTTTTACGACGAAACTTTACTTGATTTGTGTTAAAATATAAAAAAAAAATCCTTAAAATTTTAAATAATCAAAAAATGATTTTTTATTGACCGTTTTTTTTGACAGCTGTCATTAGTCAAAACCGGTTTTTGATTCAGCGATATTTGGATTCAGCGATATGAAAAACCTGGGGATACCAAGTTTCACCTTGAACCGATGGAAATCAAGTGCTCAACGCTTGGTTTAACCTAAAAAACCGGAAAACCCTTGTTAAATCCCATTTAAAATTCAACCTGCGTGGGGCACGGGTTTTTATTTTTTTTTCGACTTTTTATTGTTTCATAATTATTTTATAGGCCTCTACTTCCGATTTAGTGGGAGCACTCAAAAAAATCTGGACTTTTCCATAATAAGGACCCTAATATACATGCATTAAAAAACAACACAAAATTCGTCTTCATTCCCATTCGGCAAACATTGGTCTCCAGTGGCACACGTACATCCATAGTAGCTTCTTTCGGATCCATTTACTCGAAATCATTGACAATCATCATAACATACAATATGTAAAAGCTTCAGAATGACGGGGAAGTTTTTTATGTTACTTTTATTTTAAGTTATTTTTATTTTATATTAAACTACAAAGCTTTTGGAAGAAAGCAATTTCTACATAATACGCTGTATTATGAAGCACTTGCTGTGAATCAATCACATTCAACACATTATAGTCGTTTTGAAAGTACATTTTAAACCTCTATATTACAGTTATCAGCAATCCGCTGTGTGCCCATTAACGATCCTCTAATGTTGAAGGAGATAAACTATACAACAGATATTCCATTATGTGTGTTTCATTTTTTGAAATGATGTGCACGACTGCAAAGTTACGAATAATTTGTCGTGATGTATGGAAACATAATGGAGTTATTTCTATCTGCGCTTACACGTCATTACGTACAAAACAGCTCATGAAATATGCATTTATACGCCATCACATTATTTCGTTTAAAGTCCGTTTAACGTTTTTTGAATGATTAGTATTGGTAAATAGATGGTGTATGTACAAATTTTCTTCATGCATTTTGTTGTTCCAATAAATTGTTGTTATGCGTTTAAATACGAGTAAAATTCAAAATAAATATCGGATCATTTTTTATCGATTAAAATGAACAATGCTTTCATCGGGGTTGTAATAGTTCCTAGGACAATTTTTATATACCCTAAAGCCAAAGTTGGTTTACCTGAGATATGTATATCGAGACGTTTTTAGGGAAAACTAAAAACAATAAAAGATTCAGAAGTAAATAAAGAAAATAATGTTTCAAATTTATATTTATATGATACAGGTTATATCATACGGATTATACATATACATTTTGTGGCACATGACGTTGTGCATACTGCATAGCCATTGAGCAGTGCCCACAGACAGTAAATACGTGAGTAATATGGGAGGAGCTCTTTAGTATAGCGATGTAAACGCAGTAGAGATTAAGGAAGGAATAAAGCAGTTGTACATATACAGTTTGTGTAAAGCCGTAAAGGACAAATGCTACATTTCTCGTTCTAACAACAAGCACAGGTGGTGAGAGGGTCGGTCTTATTCCCTCACTGCCTTCGATGCGTGTGCGGTTGCTTCTTATCTGTCGTCTCACTTCTGTTTGTCCTTTTTCATAACTAGAGGATGTCGGTTTACGCACACGGTATATCTAAATTAACATACACATGTCAACTTATACTTTACGAACGGTACTGACAGTATCATAATTTGTTTATTACAATTTTTTACAGAAAAACTGTTCTACATAATGATATCTCTTCAATGTGATATAACCATTATATTAGTTGTAAATAGCATATTTGATTTATGACTTATAGTCAGAGAGAGACCGGGTCTAGCGTGCAACACATCCACGTATGCACTCAAAATATTTTTGGATATGTTGATGCTGGAACGGTTTCGCTCAGGTACAATAATCTTTATGTGGTCCTAGTAAATTTTATAAAAAAATCGAGTGGTAACGACATCTTGGTCAACAAAATTAGTAAATATTTGAATAGGTAATTAAAAAAATACATAGATAATTTAAAGTGAAGTTCAATCTTAATATTTTTTAGACTAGCAATATTTTAAAACTTACTCTGGTAGCATGTTATAGCGCACACATTTTCCTTTAAAACAGTATGACTGATGTACTGATTGTGCACGTGTGAGTTTATTGCCCCCACTCAATACTAAATGTAAGTATAGCGGATGTCCCATATGAATGAATGAATGAATGAATACGAAAAGTGGGCGGAAAGACCCATGCACTTAGGCCGCCTGACGGGCCCATTGTGCACCCACATTCCATGAGTGTTCACCCAGGTATGCCGACCTCTCTAGCAAAGGCGCATATTTTCCTGGGGTGAATACTCTTAACATCCTCTGGGTTCAGAACACAGCTCCCAAAGTGCCGTTCTCTGACCCTTGCAATTGCAGGGCAGTCTGTGAGGATGTGAGATGCAGTCTCCTCATCCTCCATGCACCATCCACATTCAGGATCATCTATGACCCTTATCATGTGGAGGTGCCTTTTTAAGGTGACAGTGGCCTGTAAGGAGTCTTGTCACCGTTCTAATGTCTCTTCGGTTCATATCTAGGAGACTTTGAGTTAATCTGAACGAAGGCCCAGGGGACCCCTAATATAGGTTCAGGTCCTATGGGGTACCCTATTGATCCTAGTCTGGCCAGTCTGTCGGCCTCCTCATTTCCCGGGACACCTGAGTGTCCCGGTACCCATGTGAGTATCACTCTATTACAACTGGCCAGATCATTTAGAATCTTTTTACAGTCAAGGACGAGTCGCGATTTGACCTTGCTGGATTCAATAGCCATCAAGGCCGCTTGACTGTCCGTGCATATTTGAATCGTTCTCCTTTTTGGAGCCGTCTTTAGGATTTCCATCCCGCATGCTAGGATAGCATATATTTCCGCCTGGAAAACGCTAGCATATGACCCGAGGGCAAAAGATAATTTTGTCCTCGTGGTTTTGCCATATACTCCCCCTCGGCCTTATCGCCAATTTTGGAGCCGTCTGTAAACCAGATGATTCCATTTTGGCATATAGTGTTATTTGTGTTATCCCAGTCATCCCTACTAGGGATTTGGATCCCTAGTTTTGGACTGGGGCAAATGGTAGGCTCCACACTGTCCTGTAGCATAAGGAGTACTGGACAGTTTTTGGTAGCCTTGTTCCATATTGTGGCGTGGCCAGTAGTTTGTTCCTCGCCTATCCAATGTCCCATATGTTAACTTCATGTATTTCCATTATTTAAAAAGGTAAAACTAAAATAAAAATACGTAAATAACTGTATACGTCTTATGGTGGCACTTCACTTGGCGTAGCGTATTTGTGTTTGAGTATCCCTGTATTTTTCCAAATATTTGATGTATTCGCAAATATTCCAAACATGCCATCCACACATATATCAAAATACTCAAATATGCCAAATATGTTTGAATATTTAGAACCAGTGAATACAGTGACGCACGTGTTGACAGCGACAGCAGCTTATTACCGGAATGCTTGTTATTACCAATACATGTTAAATCTACATAAGTACAAAGTTACTAAAAGACCATGACGAACACGACGCTGGTGGAACCAAGTGTGGACGGTTACCGCAAATATTCGCCTTATTTGACTTCATTGATTGAAAACCGACAAGTGGACAGAAACGCGTATTTGCTGTTAGCGCTATTCGCGTTATTTGTACAAATAAAGCAAATATAGGGAATAGCTTCTCTACACATCGCCGGTTTTGGGCAAATACAACAAATATACGAATACGCTACGCCAAGTGAAGTGCCACCATTACAGATCTATAAGTACTTAAGAACGGTGTTGAGTCTTCCAACCATTAAGAAGCTTCCCAAGTATTTGTTTTCAAATGGCGCCCTTTGTAACCAAAAAATATAAAAATCCCCACTTAATAGCACATCTAATTCACAGAATTTAGATAGTCAAGTCACATAGTAGTTATATGTCAGGTGTTTTAAGGTATTTTGCAAAATAATGGACACATTTTTACACCTAGATTCATCACAAAGTTTGAGACAAATGCATAAGAAAAAAAGCGATACGTCAATTTTGAAAGTTTTGAAATACTTTGTAACCCATAAAAAAAGTTATGACACAAAAATATATAGGGGTTACTTGTTTCAACCCCGTGCGGGTGCAGAGGGAATATAAAATTGTTACCCTAAGATGTCCTTCTGTTTGTCAAAGACACATACACAGTCTCAAATTTTTACGTTATTCCATTATTGAGATACAAAATTAGAAATCTATATTTGACTCGCCTTGTATGTACGAATGACTGCATGGAGGGCTCTAATCGAAAAAGTTTATCTGAAAGGCCGCCTTTAAAATCACCTGTACAACATACACTTTAAAAGTTTGGTACACTCTGTTATACATAATTATGGTACACCCTGTATACTAGGATCCTAAACAAATGGTGCTTTGTGCAGCAATGACATGATTTTGGTCCATATTTTGAAAGGTGGATTCAGTAAACACATGTCGAAAAATCAATTATATAACATACAACGGCCGTATTCTTGCCTATGTCACAAATTAAAGGAAATCACGGAAATCAGTGTTACGTCACGGAAAGGTAGCCACATCCTCCCAAATCTAGAGGGATATTCTAGGGGAATTATCTGGTGATACTGGTAAGTTGTAGAAAGCACCAGTTGGTTCTAACTCGAGTATGTACATAGTAAACCAGTGACATTTATTGTACCTACGTATTGCGGATAAAAAATAAACTTCTATGATTTGTATTCTCGTACCTCACGCTCTGCAAATTTTATTATGCACTAAGTTGAACGCATGTGGAAAGAACATGCAAAAGTACGCAAATAAGACCGCAGATTTGCCCCTCTCCTGCTTTTACATTATTTACTATCCCATAAATCTTATCCCACATGTACGTAAGATGGGAAAGTTTAGCGCGACTTCGGGGAATTGTAGAATTTATAAATCATAAAAAAATCTAAAGTTTTGCGGCACAACCAACCAAGCTGCTGTTCATGCCTTCAACAGAAAGGATGTAGCAGGATTAAATATAAAATTCAATTTTCTTTTTTGACAGTTAAAAACTTTCGGAATGTATGAATAAATTTCTGTGTAGTACATCCGTAACCATATTATAGCTTTATATTCGGGATTTTCATTGATCTATCATTTCAATTTGTACTTGAAAGGTGTGTAAACCCTACAGCTCTTTTTTTTAATAAAAGTTTTATAGAATTTGAAGTAACCAACATAAAATTGGATGACACGGGATGATGATACTTGTACTGGAGGAGAATTGAAACGTTCGGCCTAGAAATAAGTTCATAGTTGAACACTTTTCCACTTAACACTGAAACACTTTTTTGCACACAACCTGCTTTCGCCAACCACATGGACATCATCAGGAGATGATTAAAGCTAAGAAGACTTAGCTGATCAGTTTTAATCATCTGCTTATGATGCCAATATGGTTGGTTAAAGGCGCTTTGTGTGCAAATAATGTTTCATTGTTAAGTGGAAAAGTGTCCAAGTGTGAATTTATTTATTGCGACAAAATTTTTAAAACTGAACATCTAATATCCATAACAAAGGTAAACGTTTGACACACGCATTTATATATATATTCTGACTTCTGATTTACCGGAAGTGTTACCAACTTACGATTTTCAAATGGGACTCGTTATGATGTTCCATCTAAGATAGTTTCATAACTTCCATAATTCTCTTATTGTAAATTTAAGAAAACTATGTTTCAAATAAAAGTTGCCAATTATGCGGTGCATTTTTTTTAAAATATACGTATTCATACAGGGTGCTATTTCATGTACACCTTCGTTATTTTAAATGCAAGACCTGTATATTATGTATTTGTATATTTTTGGATACCTACTAAATAGGTCGACTTTATTAACCATACATGGTATCTAAAACCTACCTTTTGAGAGATTAAACAATTTTTGTACTACGATAACAGTGCTCTAAATATTTCTAAATAACGACTAAACCAAAAAAAGTTATACATACTGGGACCTATCCCTGACAATCTTTCAACAGATTGTTATTAATATAATGACCTACATTAAATCTATAATTTAATGTAGGTTCAAAGCTATACTTTGAAAGCGAATTTAAAGGATCACACTACAGAAATTGGCAATCTCTTTCTGGGAAACATTATGATTCTGTCAGTGTGAGAGGACAGACGCAAAAAATCATATGACACAGTCAAATCCTGTGTGACAGGCGTCAGTTGCATTCGTCGAGATTCAAACCTGCACGAATGTAATTAACTGTAAGTAAAAGTAGTCGCTATGTGTCACCACCTACCAACCACCACAATCATTTCAAGCTTTCTAAAAATATATCTTCAGTTAATAGGGCTCAAGAATGGAAGTAACACCAATAATAATTATACAATTAATAACAAGTAACTTCAATTTAGGGTTTTGACTACATACTAACTAGAAATAGGCAAACCGACAAAAATAAGTAGCTCAGTCGTTCATAAAGTTTGCACGGTGAACATATCTCGTTGTTTAAATATGTAATGGTGGTTTGTGAAAACAAAATTGAATGTTTACGTGACTGAAATGAAGCATGTCCTTTCTTTAAATAAGTGAAAATGTAACTCAGTAAACACTGTGTACTCTCGTGTCCTCTAATTCATATACTTTCCTAATTCCAGAGTAGGCTTACATTATATGTGCTATCAATCGCGTTGCTACTGAATAGCGATACAATTGTTTAGTTTAAGTACATAATTTAACAACTGTCTGTTGTATTTCATTTGTCCATTTAAGATTAATGTATATACTGTGTTCTTTGAATAAATTAAATAGTCGTTTTTTAATCATTTTATAACAAATCATTTTTTTTCTTAATACAGGCCTATTAAGTAGTACGGACTTGTGTTTCCTTTTACACGTCCCTGCTCCAGAATTGGGCTTCACTTTTTTAATATAAAGATACGGCCGCACTGGTCCATGTCCCGAAGAATATTTCAAGTGCATGTTTTTTGGTAGAAAAAAAAACTGATTCCTATGCAGAATTTCCCTAGGAATACGGTAAAAATAGTTTTGATGCCATTAAAAGTCGGGAACATTTGTTTATTTAACAATTTAAAAAAATAGCAAGTTTCTTTTTTTGGTTTTTTGCTTATATCTTTGCTTCTAGAGCTCGTAGGCAACTTTTACGACCACCAACTTTTTCGTCATCAAATTTCCTACAAGATAGGCCATTTTTCAAATCGTTTTTTTTTTTGTTTATTATAAACAGATTAACAAAAAATTTTTTACGTAGAAAATCTTTAGAGTAACGTAAAACAAAATCTGCTCAATGAATTTTCATGTTACATTGAGAATTTATAGCTTTCCACTAACTTAACGAAAAATCTTTGGATTTTAAAAATATTGTTTTTTTGTAAATTAATTTTTTAAAAGTGGAAACTTTGAGGGGTCTTATTGCAAAAATAGTGCTCCACAATATATCTTAATTTGGCCTCGGTGAACAATTGCTTAATTAAAATTTAATACAAAAAAATTAATATTTTAATTTTTAAGTTTCAAAAAAACAATTTTACAATTAAAAACTCTTTTTTTCTCACCGTGGCATTAATCGTCGTAAAAAATAAATTTGAAAAAAACAGTCTCTATTTTAAAAAGATGCATGTTTTGACGTTTTTGGAAAAAATTATCAAAAATTGGCTTCCTGAAAAAAGAAAAAGAAAAGAGAGAGTTTTAAATTACAGCCAAATTTCAAAATAATTCAATTTGGCTGTAATTTCAAAAAACGTCAAAACATGCTATCTTGGCTTCCGAGAAAGGTAGAGTAACTGTTTTTTTTTCAAAATGTGTGTTTTTTTACGACGATTAAAATGCAACTGGTTTGAAACAATATATTAAAAAACGATCGAGATATTTGCAATTGTTTAAATTGCAAAATTGTTTTTTTTCTTGACAAAACTGTAAGAATTAAAAAAAATATTTTTTTTTGTATTAAATTATACATTATACTAATTGCAATGTATTCACCGAGGCCAAATTACAATATATTGTGGCGTACTTTTTGCAATAAGACCTCAAAATTTCACTTTAAAAAATAAATTTACAATAAACTAAGCAATAAGTATTTTGCAAATCCGCAAAGCGTTTTTTGTTAAGTTAGTTGAGAGCAAATTATCAATGTAATATCAAAATTCATTGAGCTGATTTTGTTTTACGTTACTCTAAAGATTTTCGATCTAAAAATTATTTGCGATTTTTGGCAATTTGTTTATAATAAACAATAAAAAAATCGATTTGCAAAATAGCCAATCTTGTAGGAAATTTTATGACGAAAAAGTTGGTGGCCGTAAAAGTTACCTACGAGCTCTAGAAGCAAAGATACAAGCAAAAAAACAAAAAAAAACCGCTATATTTTTATAAATTGTTAAATAAACAAATATTAACGACATGTAATCGCATCAAAACTATTTTTCCCGTATTCCTGGGAAAATAATTATAATAATAATAATAATAATAATAATAAGATCGTGAAATGAAATTTGTCAAGGGCCCACTAAAGGCGTACGCCCTAGTAATATCGAGAGGGGTGATGACGACGAGAGCCAAGAACATGGATTAATTAGGAAGGCAAATGTCCAAAAGAGGTTTGGGATAGGAGAACCGGCGGGAGAACGGGGGAGTGAAAAAAAAAAAACTCACCCTACAATTACTCCGAAGAGTAACCCCAGAGGTCCTCTCAGGGATCTGTGCGGGGAAGGGGTGGCTATTATTATTATTTGCCACGGCGCAAATTCTGCATTGGAATCAGTTTTTTTTTCTACCAGAAAACATGCACTCGAATCGTATTTTTTGAGCTTCGGGACACGGACTTTGTGGTTTTGATCAATTTAGTAACTGCTAAGGTTACTGTATCTAAACGTCGACATGTAAACATTGCTCTGTATTTAATTATTCCAGCAACTGTTGTATTGTATAATTAGCGACAGGGTGCATCATACGTTTGTGTTTGCGGTAATCATTTGCATTTTGCCCCCCAGAGCGATGGCGACATATTTTCTTAGTATAATGGGTTACGCGGTGCGCGTTTGTTTTCTACTAAAAATAATAACTTGGATACAGAAGCAGACACCGTGGATTCCTATTATGTCGCGAAAAAAATGTTATTCACGTAGGCCATAGCGGAATGATTTTCCAAAGAATTTTATTTGACATTCATGAAATATACGTATGGAAATTTCTCGCGAAAAATATTTTATGGATAAATTAAATTTTATAAAGCGTTATTGAAATTCATGAGTAGAGTTATTCTTTGAGATTTAAATAAAATCAGAGCGGGGCACATTAAATGTTTTTACGTGATTCCGCTGAAAGCTCTTCGCTATGCATACACGATAAAATCAATTTATTATATGACGCAAGGGTCTGATTTAGTAGGTGTGTTCATATTATAGTAGACTGTGCTCGGGATACTAACGGAAAACAGCTTCAAAATATATATCAGTCATAGAGGACATAAATAGCTTCATATATTCTTCGAAAATTTCTGATGTAATTGGTGAAATAAAAATTAATTACAGTACCCTACAAACTTTTGAAAATTTTGTGGCCCTGGACAATGAATAGTTTTTTCCGAAGTAATTTTTGTTGTTTTTAGCAGGAAAAATTACTTCAGAAACAACTATTCGTTGTCCAGGAGTAAAATGTTTAAGGGTAGTGAATTAATTAATAATTAATTTTATTGTATTATTTTTCTACATTCTAAATCAGTTCTATACAATATATGCAAACTCAAAAAAATAAACTCTGAATTTCCACTTCTTTCCTGTAAACAGCATTACCTTCATATTTTTTATATTTAAAGTGGTGACTCTATCCACTCTGAAAGGCAGATCGTTCGATCAACCTTTGGTCGAACATACTCATAGTATGTGTTTATCGTTAGTACAACTAATAACTTTTTACGACATATCTTTCATAATGTAAAAATAACTCCAAGAACATGGTCCCAATAATCCAACAAGTTTTCTACATTCGGATCGACGAACAGATATAGTAATCACGTGAACAGCATGTGTTGAGTAGTATTTGAATAGTACTTGAGCAGTACTTTTATTGAGTTTTGTTAAAGTTTTTATAAAAACAAATCAGTTAAACATCGTGCATTGACCGTTGTACAATAGCACCAGCTGATACGGAGCTACTACAATAAAATCAGTCGCGTAACTGGTTTCTTGTCATTGGTGAATTGAGGCAACCCCCATCACATGCTACGCGAGTTGCCGATGTCTATGCCAGCTTTATTCATTATTGATGATTACTATAGTTGTTCGCTGGCCCGAGTATGGTGAAATTAATTGGTTACGAGCCTATTATTTATGCATTACTCCTTGCAGAATGTAATTCAATCTGCATTCTCCTTGTAATTGTAAATATGAGTTCAATTTTACGAGTATTATTCTACAAGCTGTAAATATACATACAACGAAACAAAGGTTACTCCACTGTCAACAGAGAAATCACAGAAGAGAAATGAAAATTATGTAGATTATTACGGTCAAAGCATCATTCAAGGCATCTGAATTTATATGTTCTCCCTAAAACTACATATTTTATTTAATGATTTAAATAGCCGAGATGCTTATTCAGATATTAAATATCTATTCCAAATTACGTTCTTCCTCCTCTTGCTTAAGAATTGAGAAATATAGTATGCCAACAAAAAAAAACACACACACAGGAATAAATTTTCGCTTACATAAATAGTAAATTACTTAATACAGTTTGCTAATTAAAATATTTAAATTTTCAAGGTGAAAGGATATTCCTTAACATCAGTAGCATCAAGGTTGCTTGCAGTTTGCGCCTAACTTTGGTTAGTCATTCTATTGTTTAATCGTATTTACATAATTTTAAGAAGTATGTCTACCAGAATAAGTTAATAATTTATTACATGGATGTCATAAACAAAACCTGGTATGTTTAACTTTGTACTTACTTATTATTATTACATGCTTCAGAATTGTGCACTAGTCTTCTAGGGAACAAAAGAAAAAACACTTAAATATATACATAAATATCGGTCTTCGATTTACTATAAGAATTCTCTAGCTCCTGCCGTTTGTAAAATCCATAAACCCAAAACAGCATTCCTCACTTTTATCGGGATTTTTCCTATAACACTCAAACTTTTGTAAATCTCAACAATGCGTGAAATTCATGAGCCAAAAATTGTTCAACACTTCTAATTTAACAGACCTCTTGAGGTGCCTATCTCTTGAGGTTTAGAAGTTACCAATGCATTTCCATCGAAAAAAGGGACACTCCGTATATCCAAGTAAAAATAATGCGTTATTGTGACCTACCATATTTTCCAATTCTCTATCTGTATAAATGAGTCAAAAAGCACAAACTTGCTATCTTCTTAGTTCTAAAAGAAATGCCAAATATATTTCTTAATAAGCAGACAAAACTAATTTGATATAAAAGTTTGTTTCTAATGTCAAAACGTTAATATTTACCAAAATATATTTCCTAAAGTTACTTGCTACTGAAAATACTCTCAGCTGAACTGTAACTGTACCGATAAAATATGTGTAAATCACTTCAGGGCATTGCGATCCTGAAAAGAAAAATACCTAAAGCCGTAAACCACAATCGGTGATATTTTTTGACGTCATTTGTCCCTGTGCACTATTGTGCAGTTTATGAGGTACTTACCAAATGCTGTGTGTGAAATAACAGTGTTTGTAACACTCCGGAAGAACTATAAACTACATAGCTCTTATAATTTCTTGCACCATGCAATAAATTAGACGAAGGAAAGATATAAACGTCTCAGAGATTAAAAGCATTCCACTTACAACTTCAAACTTTATTAAATGGGATTGGACGCGAAAGCCTGGTACTTGATTCCTTTTCTTTTACTGAAAGTATTTAATCAGATATGTGTTTTCTGGCCAGGAAAAAAATAAGTCACGTAATTAATAAAAAATAACACTTGAGCAACATATGATTGTTAGAGAGATGCACTGTCAAATATTTACATATTACATTCCATAATAATTTTCCTAATTTCGGACACTTTTGAAAGCTACGTGGCAATTTCTTTTGTCAGGAATGACAATGATTGCACATTTATCATCTTTATAAATTAGCTGCTTTTAAAATAAATTAATTTACAAAATTCGAGCACGACGAAATATAATATGGGAGGAGTTATTTCACTTAAGAAGTTTTGATAAAGCCCCCTTTACACGATCCTTTCCTAACGTCCTATTAGGAAGCTACGCCGCCTAAGGTCACAAAGGACGTCAGAAAGGACTATGCATAGAGCAGTTGGTAAAAAAAACAGAAACCTAGTTAGAATGTTATTGTAAATAGGAGGAAGGAAGGTCCAAACCATCCTAGCTTCGTAAGTAGGCATTTCTCCCACTTCCCCCTACTGAAAGAGCATGAGTTTCTTCCTTTCCTGGCTTCTTTTCTCGCATGCCTGTTGAGTCTGTACTTTGCATTTGCCGTTTCCTCTTTACTAGAATATTTATCATATTCATTTTGCTTTCATCGTTTTTTTTTCTCTGATTTCTGTGTTGTATTGAACGAAATATCTCCTTTGTCTAATAAAGACGAAAAAACAGTAATTACTGACTTATTGCAGTTTATAAAGTTTACGTTTACCACATCTAAAACGTTACCGATTTTTGAAAAAAACTTTTTCAACGAAGGAAAGACGCACAGAGGAAGAACGAAGCAGAAAGGAAATGACAGGACCACAAATGTCGGAAGAGGTAGGAACGTCTGTAAAGTCATATCCAAAATAAGAAGTAAGGAGGTGGTGGGCGTGGCTTCCTAATTAGGACGTTAAAAAAGGATCGTGTAAAAGAGGCTTTTCAAATATTTTGAACATAAGGTAGAAAAAATTACCCTTTTTCCTCCTTTTTTTAAATCCTTTTTTAACATTGCATGAAAACCAGATCTCATATCTACGTCGTTCTGAAAACTAAAGAATTTGACATGTTATTTAGAGTGATGTTTATCTTTTAAATAGTGTCACCGAATTCGTTCAACGCCAGTATCTCGATTTTATTATTTTTACGTATTTAGTGTCTATTTCGATTCTGCTAACAAAATTTGTGGTGTTTACACATTATTAAAATTACAACGATTACGTAAGTACATGAATAATTGCAGGAAATTAATTTTTGTCTACAACGTCAAACATAGTTGCATTATATTAACAGGTTTCTAAGTTGCTTCACACCTAATCTGCTTAATAATTTCCAAAATAAATAAACAAGAACAAAATATATTAAATATAAAAAAACTAAGAACAAAATATATTAAATTTATTAAGTGGATCTATCAAGTTTTGCAACTAACATTAAACCTGATTTTATGCGACTTTAATTTTACCTGTTATACAAGGTGTTTACTAAGTAGTCTGAAAAACGGAAGAGATATTTCCTCTTCATTTCATGAAGAAAAAGTCTTATTTTAAAAATATAGAGCATTAATGTTTTTTTTTTCGAAAATCGCCGGAGTAGGCTAATATTTTCTTTTTAAATTGATATTATGTGTACACCGTGATATGAAGCATGTTTAAGCAGTTAAATTTTCCAGCATTAACAGGGGCCTACATGTGGGTAGTCACTATAACATTTTTGTGAAAAAAATATATACGTTACTGTCCCCCTGGCCTTTTAATACAATTTTTTGAAGCTCAATTTGGTGCTTAACAAAATATATCTATTGATATTTTCGATTTAGGATCTGGTTTAGGTAGAAAATGACATTTTAATAATAATTGCACAGGCAAGATCAACAATGAAATTTGTACAAAATTACAGTGGTCTATCGACTATGTTTTACCTGAAATACTTCTATTAAACTTTGTCACCAGAATTAGTTATAAAAATATTGAATAAATAATAAACCAATACTTGTTAAAAACAGTTATTATTAGCTAGTTGGTGACAAAGTTATTAAAATATTTACTAATTTTAGTGACAAAGTATGATAACAGAAATATTTCTGATAAATCGAACTCTACGAATTTTGTTAAAATTTTACATAATTAATATTAATTTTGTCTGGCCGATTATTATTGGAATGACATTTTCTACCTAAACCACATCCTAAAATGTTAAAAGACGTTTTTTGTTAAGCACTAAATGAAGATTCAAAAAATTGAATTTCAAATGCCAGAGGGACAGAGGCTTATAAATTTTTTTCAAAAAAATATTATAGTGATTACCACATGCACGCCCCTGTTAGTGCTGGGAAAAAAAATAACAGCCAAAAAATGCCTTATGTTACGGCGTGTAAGGGACATAGCTTTAAACAGAAAAAAATATTAGTCTAGGTACTCCAAATTCTTTCGAAAAAGAAAAAACTAAAAAAAAATAACGAAACTAACGTTTTTGACATAGAGAATATCAAAAACTAAATAACTTAGGAAAAACTTTATACTACCTTTTCTTCATCATGAAATCGCGTGAAAAAGTATATTCTTTAGTTTCTCAGATTATTTAGGAAATACCCTGTATACGTCCAAAGTGTATTGTCATGTATTTTTTTACGTTTGATGATTATAGACATGTAGAAATGTATGTTTTGTATGTAAGTATCTGATTTATAGCACAAAAAACTCTATAATCCTGTGTCAGTGTTTTAACTAAAATCACCAACTACTACTCCAATACAATAATACAAAGACTACTCCAAAATATATACAGTGTCCGCCGAAAAGTCTGCACCATATGGAATTTTTTTTATATTTTTTTTTTTCGAAAAATGTCTCTTTGAAATTTGAATGATCCTACACCAATTTTTACCGAAAACTAACCAAATACATTGGTGTAGAACCAAATACATTGGCGGTACTGGTACGTTACCAGTAGCTTTTGGACTGATGTAAGTTTGATTAAATATTTGTACTTAATGAACCTACAGTTTCGCTCCGTCCCTTTGTTAATGAGACACCCTGTATCCATTTTCGTTAAAGCAATATTGTCCAATATACTACACGGTGTAGTTTTGGAAATACATTTTTATTTCACATACCTCTGGACCACAAGAATGTCCCATTTATTAGGCACTGCGCCAGATTTCCACGGGGCTTTTATATAAACTGGAGCATAAATATAAACTGGATTAGACTTAATAAAATATTTTAGGATTTCCAGTTTAATTAAGGAATTTTTTAGTTAAGCCTTAAGCCAAATTTATATGAAACTTTTTCATCTTTGTTGGCGTTATAACTTAATCCAAATTAATGTTTTGCTGCGGCAGACAGAAACCTGCTGTACACGTTGGCAACTTTAATTTGATGTAATACACACTAAACTCAAAATAAAGCGGCGAACAGGGCAACAAATGCGCTTAATTAAAAATAACGAACGGAGAGAAAAGCACACGGAAATAAAACTAGAATCTAAAAGTTAGTATCATGAATCATGACAAAGGGAATACATCGCCGTATTACAAATGAGGATTTCTCTAATGTGAAAATATAATTACCATCGTTTGTGTTGACCTTGTCACATAGTAAACCACCTACACAGAGACGATAGCATTGTCGGCGCGTTTGAGGATTGAGGGGTTAGTTTACAGTGACCTTGCAGTGAATGAACTGACAGATGGAATATTTACGGATACACTGAGAGAAAAAGGATGTGTAACGTAGTTGGTTCAATAACAGTTTCAGCTTCACTAATAACAAATATAGAATTTAAAAGGCAGAAGGAATTCACAAAAATCAAGACAAACACAAGGGATACGAAAGGACGCCACGCCACATACATACAAACAATAACAAGCAAGCGTTAGCGAGGTTGATTGAAACATCATTTATGTAATGGCGGCCAATACATGCTTACTGGATTTAGGATTTGGAGGGAACGCTTTCTGTCGTCTCTGTGTAGGTGGTTTACTCTGTGACCTTGTTAGTTGCGTGGATATATCATAAATACTGAATACCTGAATTTATTTAGCCCCAATGTTGTATGAATATTAAAACTTAAATTATAACTTATCGGATAGAACGAGATATTCCTCAACAGAATGCAATTTAAATGGAAGCAAAGATTTTTCAGATTCCTTAGTTTTTCAGATTTTAATATTCATCTAGTTGTTTCCATCACCAGAAGAAAAAAACAAGATATGCAAGTATGTTATTACAGAGCAGTTTGTAGAGTATATTTATTGTAGTACTTATTCATACATTTTTCACATAATCACACAATAGAGTAGCAAATTTTAATTCACGTCCATAGGTGTCGTCTGTATTAAATTACAGTAAAATGAATGCACATTTTATACCAAATAAATAAAACACGTACATATATTCGAGCGAACGTCTAAAACCACCTCTGGGCACAGCATGAAAAAACCCTCGCCCGTGATCGAATCCAAGGCCGAGCCGCAATTCGCGGAAGTGAAATTAAGATTTGATATCCTAATAGTCGTAAAATATATTTTTCATCACTTCTTTTGACATTTACAAATAGTTAAAGGTGGGTTTTTCAGTTTTTATTCGCATATTCACTTCAGAACATCAGGACTTTTGTGCAGAAGCAACAGATTTACAAATAGTCAAATGAAAAAGTATGCATTACACTAATTTTAGAAAAGTATTCTATGATACATTCAAAATACTAATTACAGTATAAAATTGCACGTTCAAAAATGTTTTCTTTTATTATAGTAAAACAGTAGGTATTACATAATTTAATTAAATTAGTAAAATTACACTACAAAATTATCTTATGTATGTTACATGGACCAAGTGTATATTTATGTATATCGTATGTGAACTAAATTCTATTCTCCAAATGTGGAGAGGGTTACTAAATGAGACACACGCAGACGTTGCCGTGGCGTTATACAAATGAGAGAGAACTGCTCCCACTCCAGTCCTTGACTTCCGCGGTCCGAGGAGTTGATTCTCATTGAAATAGGGAGGGTACAAAATCGCCACCAAATGCGAATCGTACCACTACGTCACCACTGACCTGCCCGCTGAGTGGGACCTTCTGTCCTTTTTTCGTGGCTGGCTACTAATTTAAGAACACATATGGTACCCATGGATATTTTGATTCTGATTACCCTGCATACTGATAAGTCTGATTCTGATTACCCTGCACTACAAATACAGCCTGCGTTGCATCTGACTGAAGCTAATGTTTTATAAAATTCAGTATGTACATTTATTCAGAATGAATAGGTGAGCTTGGTACAAAAGCAGCTAAAATGAAGTACTATGCTGCACATCAGAAAATTAGACTCTGAAAATTACTTGAATCGGCCAGCACAAAGAACATTAATAATGGAATAATTGCTGTTACCTTTGTTGTTTTATTTGGTGTAGAAAGAGTTACAATCAGAAATATATGTATTGTTTTATCTTTTATTATTGACTAGACGGGCTATGATCTTCACCTCACTTATGCTTTTGTTGGTTCCTTCAAAAAGAAAATAACTGTCAATGTTTTCGTTAAACTATACGACTATCACTCAAAATCAGTGATGAACTACAATTTTTTTATGTATGTATATATAAAGGAGGATCAAATAATCTATAGGAGGACCTATAAACTGACTGAATATATTATGTAATATTGAGTATATTACATAACCAGCATAGAAAGTAATATAAACATACGGGTGTGACGTTTCGCATGAGTATGTTAGTGTTCTTTCCAGCGAGTTATGTGCAATATTCTTCCCACAATCTAGACAAAAAAAAACTTCTTTTTATTTCAATCTCCTTTTTCGTAAGTTGTTTTAAAAAAATGACATTAAATAAGTCATGTCAATTTATCAGATGCCTCTGGGTTTTGTTTGGCATCATACATACATCTAAATGGTAATATTTATGGTAAAAATTGGTTATTCTTATGATTATTGATGCAACCAGTGTTCTTTATTGCGTAATGATAGTTATTATAAAATAAATAATTATATTATATAATAAAATAAAATTTTTCATTCTATGCTGTGCGTTAGGAAATCCTAACACACAGTTAGAAACGCCAAATACACGTCTGTTTTGGCGCCTGCTTTGAATTATTATGTGTACTTTCTTAAGAGGATGTGGGAAAATGTGTTTTTCTTTTCAGTTTTCGCCTAGGTATACTATTTATAATCAATATTTTACTTCAATGTTCTCAGTTTTTATTGCATCATCAATCTAGTATTTCCGAAATATATTTTACAAAAGTTTCATATGGGTATCCAATACTCACAACGTTATTTATATTAGTTACGTTGTGCCATTCTTCTTCTTTTTCGTTTCTGTTGAACGACGAATTATTTATTCTGGTACATCGGAAATTGACTCTTTTAAAGTATTCGATTTCACATGTAGGAAGTATTTTTTAGGCCAGCTCTAACCCTCTTGGGTACTTTTATACAGCACTAGAGAAAATTCGGATCGGAACAAATTGAACCGCAAATGAAATTGTCCCTGTCTGGCGAACTACGCGTTTTCAAATATCGATTTCGATGATTTATTTAAAGTGCACGGAAAATAGCGAGTCGAGCTCACCGCCGAACAGAATAAATGGAATAAAGATATTGCCCACCTCGAAAAATGCAGCGTAATCTACATTTTATACAAGAAGTACAAAAAGGGTACTAAACAGGAAATAAGTATAACATTAGGGTAGTAATATTACGATCCGTGACTATTATTTTCAAATTATGTTATATTATTCCAATAAGTAGTAAATTTTGAAGAATAAATGTATACTAAATGTATGCTATTTATTTTTGGTGGCGGATACATATTTCCTTGTTAATATGTTACTTTGGTAAGAGTGCGGCAGAATGATCTCGATTTGGGCAACTTTCGGCTTTGGATCAACGTGATTCAAAAAATAACTGCACTTAAGTGGCCACCTTGGTTGTCGATACACTGATTGAGCCTCTCCCTGTAATTTTCGGAGAACCTGCGAGTAATTTCGGAAGAAATAACAGCAACTTTTTAAGTTATGGTCTCTGAGGGCTTCTAAAGTTTATGGACGATGTTGGTATGCCTGGGATTTCGGGTAGCCCCAGAAAAAAAATCGCATAGGGTCAAATGTAGAGACCGAAGGGGCCACCCGATTTCACCATGCAAAGAGATAACATGTCCAGGACATATTCTTCTCAGAATTCCAAGTCATCCACGAAATGTATGGGCTGCTGCACCGTCCTGTTGGAACCACAAATATTCTTCTTTATGTTCATCGAATATAATCGAACATATTGACACATGGACAATATGTTTTCAGTTCATAATCGTTACTTGTTAGTCCATACTGGTAGATTGGAATATACGGTAGATCTGGTCTGCAATAATAATGTAATGAGATGACACCTATCATTTTCTTTTAACGGATATTAGTATCAAACATTTTTATTGCTGCAAGTTAGATTACACAGGGCCACAAAGCAAAAAAGTTATGGACTTTTGTAGTGAGCTTGACTCCCCCAGTATTTTGAGTCGCTAAATCCTATACTACAAATAATCTGTATACGTCAGGATTTTGCCCTAACCTCAAAATATAGCTCAATATCACGGAAAATCTCAGTGGTGTTATTCGTTTGTGATAAGTTGATAACAGAAATATTTTGAAAAAACTTTTATGAAACCCAATTATAAAATATATTAGGTTAGGTTAGGATAGGTGTCTGGAGGTGAAAAGTGACCTGACCCTAGCGATAGAGAAGTATGGTGGTTTTTAAGAAGTATTTGGGGGTAAAAATAAAATAACACGAATATTGATAATGAAACTTTAAACCTGACTTTATTAACTCCCAAATAAACTACGTTCCGGAAAATCTCGTCCCGGAAAATCTAAACTCGTAGTAGAGGAAAAGAGAAATATTCCGGTAATATGTTTTGGAAATTGTGGAAACTCCGTATCACCAGCTTTTCCAGCCCAATGATGTATTTTTTTTTTGCATATTTGGATTCTGCAGAATAAATACTTCTTTCTTGAGCCGAACGACCAATTCCTCAATTCATGGTACAGGATATGCCCAACATTGGCATTCATATTTTCGGTGATTTCGAGTGCTATTTTGAGATTAGGGCTAAATCCTGAGATGCTCGTATTATTCTGATGGCAGTATGGAATTCAGTGACTCAATATATAGGTGACTCAAAAAATTATGACTATTATTTTTTTGCGTGCCTGTGCAAAAGGATAAAAACATGATGATAGGATAAATAAAATACAAACCAAACAAACACTTGGGTATTCACTCGATACGATGTTTTACCGCGATTATATAATTGATTCTTAATTCTGACTAGTGTAATGTTGTAAAAGTAACTACCGGGGTGAGTTTTTAATGTCTTACATTTATTTTCCATTGACACTTCGCAGTTCATCAGACTAATTTATGCACTTGTTTCCCCAACTTACATATTATACCACTGAATAGGATGGTAGTAGGTATATTTCCTACGTTGTGATAGTCAAGATATTAACTAAATCTCATCAGCCGCATTTTGTTTTTCTTTTTTATATATATTTACATCATGACGGATCTATAGTCATTACGTTCTTACTGGTATTACTTTTTTAAAAGAAAGTTTAAATTCACACTAGTACGTGTTGTCCATAGAAGAAATATTTCTTAGTCATAAAGGTTTCGTGATTAACTTGGTGTCTTGATATTTAGGTTACGAAGTGTTGTAAATATGTTGTAAAAACGTGGTGTGAAAGAAATTCCGGAGTTTTTATTATTTCACAGATACCAGTGTCCTACGCAGTCTAGCAATTATATATGTTTTTTTAAAACTGTTAGCAATCATTATTGTTAAATCATGTGAGAATACTATTTGGTCGTGGTCGTGAACGTTGTTAACCAGGGTAAATAAAAAAGTCGGCATTTCTACGATTTTTCTGTAGCTTTATTCTCATTTGGTAAACGTTGCTTCACAAATTCAACTTTAAGTTTTCTAATGCGTCTTTTTTATAAATAATACATACACATTTCTCAAAAAAATTTCATAAAATGCGTTCAGAAAATAATGAATACATATGTGCAATCCTTTGAGGGTGAAGAACAAATTTCAAAATAAGTGAGCCGTATAGCCGTCTAGCCGTATAAGAATGGTAAAACTGCCTCCACGGCTTTTGGAGGCGTAATACTATTAGAGGACACCCCATGGAATAGAAAAGCATTTCACAAAGTCGCAACCATTTAAGTTTCATATTAAGCCTGTTTTACCACCATGAATGTCATTTTTATATTTTTTCACCGCGTCTACTGTTTAATATGAAACGGCAAAAACTCAGGTCAGATACCTTAATGAGAGGTACATGTAGAAACATTTTCGAGACGTTCTGGCGGGCAACTCAAATTTTACTAAATTCCAAAATTTTTCAAAATATAATTTTCAACCGTAATTAGAGAATCGTACAGTGAAAAATAAAGTTTCTAAAAAAGTAAACTTAAAAGTACTCAACATTTTCGATTTTATTTTATTTTTGCACTTAACTAAATATATACTAGGTACCTACCGATAACTTCGTCTTAACAAATTTACAATTAGAAATGATCGAACCAATTGTCGTGGAAATTCTCTAGAGTGGGCGTGGTCGAATATTATGTCACATTATGTCGCAGTAGCCACTATTCAATGAGATTATCGCCAACCATAAACACACCCTACTCACTATTCTACTCTTTGTTAACATCAACATACGCAGTCTGTATACCATATATGCTCACTAGGATGGTTCAAACATTTTTTTTTCTGTATATATAATAGAAAATACTACTTTTCTATATAAGTAAGAAATATAGTCTTTTTCAGATGGCCTTAACTGGTCTTATAATTGTGATAATAATACGTTATTATACAGTTTTGGAAAGCTTAAAGAGTCGGCTTTAAGAATATATTATGGTTATTTAAAAAAATGAGTTTTTTGAGAAATTTGAGTACAAAAAACAGCGACCTCTTAGAGTTAAGCTACAGCGCTCATCTTTGGTGAGGTTTTTTTTTACATCAAATAAAAACGTTTGATATGGTAAGAGAAAAGAAAAAAAAGAACAATTTTTTTGAACCACCCTAATGCCCCCTACGTCATTACTGACCCGCTCGCTGAGTGGGACGTGCATCTGAAGTGTGGCAATTATATCTGTCTTATTTTATCCTTCATTTAAGTCTTAATCCTCTCCATTTTATTAGCTGGCTACTAATTTAAGAGTACATACGGTATACTACATATAATGTAAATTTTCGAGAAAAAATTCTTATAATTAACTGCTCTACAGTATATTCACAAATTCATTAAAAAAAATTCACCTTCGTTTAAAAAGATTACAATTTAATAATCTCTTTCTGACGGTTTAGATGAAACTAATTACCGAAGGGGCCTACCTGTTCCATATCAGCAGCCTGTCCGAAGTTTTAAAATGTTTCCGCTTGGCTTACACGGAACGCTTTGTAAAAAAAAAAAGGGAAATTATGGAGAGACCTTCATATACTCATACTTTTAATACGATTACGTATCCCAGGCTGATATAAATTCCAACGTCAGCACGAAAAACAATATTCCCTTTAAGTTTTCGTTTCGCTTAATTACTAAAGTAAATAAAAAACTGTTTGGACGTTATAAAATGAGTAGCTCCAAATTACGTGAACTACGTTCATAAACCGATAGGGTGTGATGAAATACTACATGTAAATGAAATTTATAAATTACTTTGTGTTACAACTACACTTCATGTAACCACATAAAAAAATCGTGATATTGCAATATGTATTTTTTATTGTTTATTAGTTACCTTATGACCATTTAGTTGTTATCTATACTCATACGCATTAGACGACATGTTTGAGATAGTTTGGTTATATACTTGAGCCATGATTTTAGACGGATACTATTAATTTAACTGAATATAGGTTATAAATGAAAAAAGGTGGTTGTTGTAACGTATTAACTGGCTGTATTTCATAAACAGTGTGTTGTACAAAATTGTGGTTCCGCACGACCATTAAGAAATTAAGTGTTTTTTTATAATGGACTGTATATTTTTATTTAGTTTATGTACACTATTTACACAGATTAAAATTTTACACAAAACATTCTTAAACCAACCTACTGATGGCACTGAAACGCCTAACATAGTATATGACTACTCACTCATGGTTTCTAAGCTAATCTAATGGCTACTTCCTTCTTCCTTCTTCCTTGCCTGTTGAGGACAAAGCGGAAATACACAGCGCCCTCTATAATAGCGCCATCTATGTGGGCGCTAATGTACAAAATAAATTTAAAATGTTAAATTTAAATTTATGCTGGATGGCATCCAACAAACAGTTTATGACCGCTACAGGACGATTGCAATATTTTGACGTTGATTTATAAGTAGACTGCATCTACAGGGTTTGTCCGGAAAGTAATGTCAATGAATTTTTTTTCCCGAGACTGTACGCGCCAACCCGCGCTTTACGTGCTGGGATTGTGGTGGGGAGATCTGGTAACAAGATCCAACAAGCGTCAGTTGGTTACCGGTCATTGTAGCGGTCGCATCACTCGTTCTTTGAGAGTCGTTACAGTGACCCGGTGCAAGAAAAAATGCAACGTTCGCTTGAGCAACGGATGGCGATCAAGTTTTGTGTGAAATTGGAGAAGAGTGCTGCGGAAACCATTCCAATGTTGAAGAAGGCTTTCGGCGTCGATTGTCTTTCGGACAGGCAAATTTTCCGGTGGCAGAAGGCCTTCGCAGAAGATCGGGAAGATGTCAACGACGAGAACCGCGCTGGACGGCCATCGACCTCCAGTTCCGACGACAATATGAAACGTGTGCGTGACTTGTTGAACACTGACCGTCGTGTAAGTGTCCGTTTAATTTTCGAAACATTAGACATTACGAAAACCATTGTTCACGAAATTGTGTCGGAGTCGGAGTTGTCAAAGGACAACCTTTTGGGTCGGTGAAAAACATTCAGAAGGCTTGCACCGACGCTTTAAAGGCGATTCCGGAAAACGACTACCGTGCGGCTTTTGATGCGTGGAAGACCCGCTGGAACCGATGTGTGGACGCAGGAGGAATGTATTTTGAAAGTTTCTAAAGATTTGTACACATAGAACCAATAAAAACCATTTTTCAAAGCTCACTGACATTACTTTCCGGACAAACCCTGTACTTCGACTTCTACTCTCGTGAGCTATGTAAGTTGACTTAGCTCTGGTTTATTTTATAGAGATACGAATTTGACATTAACCTAACGGCTAACCGAAATCCATTTGCCACTTTTAATTTTTTATAAAACGTTACCAATCTGCTATGGTTATTTAATAAAGTTTTTCGTGTTTTATTTTCCATCAAAATTTCAATTGTCTGCGTACGGAATTTTATCAAACACCATACTCTTTCAAAAGTTTTCTTCTAAAAATAATTTTGGATCATAGTATATACTTACATAACTTCTTCTGTTCTCTATTTTACTGAGTACATCACATTGAACTTTAATTTAGTTTATTGTAAAATAAATCAGACAGACTTCACAAAAGTACATACCTATGTATATCTTTGTTTGTTCAAACTTTTCTGTGTTTTGGAAAATTTTACACCTATTAGGGATAATTTTTTTTTTCAGCGATGCTTATAATAAGTAAATTATGTACGTCACAGTTAAATATAAAGTTTAGAATATTTAATTAATTAGCATATTTATTTAATTAATAGAAAATTTAGATGTAGTTTAAACTATTTTTTCGAAATAATTATTATTTGCTCACTGTACAAAATCATTACTTCTTAATACAAATGTATAGACAATTTGATACACTATTTTATTTAAACTCCTTCTGTAAAGACAAGCACGTAACTATTTGGTGGTATAAATATTCAGTAACGACGTGTTTTAGATTCCGTAATAAATAGAAACAATTTACAAAAATAAAATACATGAACACCTCGCGAATAGTATACGTTATTTTTCATTTCATACAGTGCCAAGCAATACAGATAAATCACGCGTTATCACAAATCAAGCAAACCATAAACCACAACGGTGATAAATCTTCAGGTTGGCCGGCTGACTCTAGTTAAACGGCGTTATTCCGGATATTTCAAAATTCATAAATTACAGGGTGAAGTTTCAACTGTACCTAGTTGTCAGACTTTCAAGTCATGCCAGGTGAAAGAAAAATCCATACAGTCTAGAGGTAGAGCAGATATATTTTCTAATTTTCTTCTATGACAATCGAAACAGTAAAAAGAAATTTAAGTATTTCAAATGTGGTAATTAGGTGTGTAAAAGTTATATAGCTGTTTATATAGCAGTATATAGCTGTTTCATTTAAGTTTAAGTTTCATTTAAGTTATATAGCAGTATATAGCTGTTTCATTTATGGACTATTTGTAACACTGTATCACTTGTATCACTGATACTAATTGGTCACGATGGTCAACAGTGTTGATTAATATTATTATCTAATCTTATAAAACCGATACCAGTACATATTCTCTTTGAATGAGACAATATTTACTTATGTCAGTCAGAGGAGTACTCGATAAAGACTAGTTTCAGCTAAGAAATTCACTATAAATTAAACAAATTCAAAAAGAACTAGAGAATAGTATATTTTCAGCAGTTTATTTATTGTTTATTAAGATTTATTCTATAATGCTGAATATCTCTAAACCTAACTTTAATAATACGGTTTTGAAATATCATAAAAATATTTGTCAGCATTAAGGGGCGGGGTAGGGTTAATTCGGGCAAAAAAAGGCACATTTTTGTGATTTTATTTGACGACACAGTTAAAATCTATTTATTAAAACCAATGGCACATTAAAGTTTAACATTCGAAGAATATCGTGTAAAATTTCCATGAAAAAAATATTAAAAAATACGGCAATGACAGCAATTATTCGGAAGCGTCTCTGAAAAAAAGTACAATTGCGGTGTTCATCATAACTCGGTGCTGGATCATCTGAAATTAAGAAATCAAATTTTTTTTTTTAGAAAGTTTTTTTCCCCAGGTAACGCTGGGAGGGTTTTTCGAAAAATCTATTTTTCACTTTTTGGGAACACTTTGGAGTGAAAAACGCGATTTTTGCGAAAAAATTGCAATCGTCTAATTTGTTACTGCAAAATAAAAAATATTAACAAATATTAACAAAATATTAAAAAAGCGTTACCTCGTAAATTATATGCAGAAATAGTGTTCAAAATTTCAAAACGATCGGTGCAGTAGTTTTGAAGTTATGAGGTACACCGACTTGAAAATTTAAAAATGAGGTACACCGATTTAAAAAATGCGAGTTGTGGGAAAAACGCTGTAAAGTTTTGAACACAAAAAAATTTGGAATAAAACGTTCGTTCATAAGCGAGTTTTATCGGCTTACCTCACACTGAATCATCGATGCCAGGTCCATAAAGGATGTTGCTATTATCGATGATGTCTAAAGCATCCTTTTACTCCTGTCTATGACGAATCCTGCCTTGCGAAGCAGCTGTCAGGTAACAATAGCGCGCAATAGTCATGTTAGTTTTGCTCCGATTCATCTCAAATTTTCACACAATATTCTTGAAAGGTTCTCCATTCAGAAAATCAAGTAAAAAATGCAAAAAACAAAAGTTTAAAACCCCCCCCCCCCCCCCCCCCCCTTAAAGAAATACCCATAGCAACAAAAATATTACAGTTAGTTGTTTAGGTAGTTGTTAGGTAGTAAAATTTTGCTTCTGCTGTTTGCCTTACGGTATTTGCTCACATATTAATTTTTACATATTCGTACATACAAACTGCGTCCCTTGATCATAAATGATGAGTAATGTTACTTACTAAGGCATTTTGATTAGCGATAATCTTATTGGCTAAGGCTTCTGTGTTGTAATGTGACTTTCGACCAATATTCTCAGCGCTGCGTCCGATCGGCGATGTTCGGCCACATCCACTTTCGAGAATTCCCATTGTTTTGATATTTTTTCTCTTTCAACAAAACTCCTCCGTCTATCAATGATAATCGGTTTTGTCGCTGTGTGAATATGAAGGGAAACTATTTTTACGTTAAAAAGACTAGATAAGTAACTGAAAAGTTATACCTGCAACTACATTTATTGCATTTGCGTTAGACGACCATTTAATTATACGAATGATGTTAATTGAGTGTTGAGTACCTATTGCTCTTAAAATAGCAATATTAACAGTATTATACATTGTTGAAACTGAATGTACAAAGTAGTTCAGTTTCCCATAAAGGTATAATTAATTACCTACGCATATAAAACTGTAATAGGGCTTCTGTTTTTACGTTTTATTTTTGGTGATTAAATTTATACAGGGCCGCATTTGTTAAAGGTTATGTCAATCAAGAAAGTAATAATTTCATTAAGGACACGTGGATCAGATCTAATTCCTCATTACCACATTATAATTAGTAATTAAGTATGGATACACCAAAATTGAGTCTCTGAGTCCCATATTGCTGGTAACATTGAATAGTTCAAATCATCAACTATGTATGAATGGTCAGCTGATGTTTTGATCCCCTGGCAAGCATTTTTCCCCGATTACCTTTGTCATATCTTAGGTGTATGTGGGATGAAATAGATGTAAATTAGCGCTGTTTGAGGGATATAGTAAAGTAGATAGTAAAGTAGAGTCTGCAATAAACCATTGTTAATATAGAGACATCCAAAAAAAACGTCATCAACTCTGGCTATGAACGAGAGAGATGAAAATAGCGGTCATGTCTAAGCTTTTTGGTTATGCAAAATTTTTGACAAGTGACTGCCACAATTTGTAAAATAAACAATGGTTGTCATATGATGTGACAGTCTTGACAAGTAAATTAGGTTATAAATTCGATTAAGGATAGAAATACGTTTTTTTTTCTCGGCCAACTTTGATGACGTTTCTTTTGGATGCCTATATATCCATCTCATTCCAATTCAAACGAGCCTTATATTTATTGCAGTTAACGCTTACGTTGACAGGTTATAAATACGCCTATAATTTTAACTCAGTTGTCCATGCAAATACTATACAACATACCTATTTCCTCGAACTTCTCTTTCTACCTAATCTAATGAGCTAAAATTTTACGACTTATGCACGAAAAACATTTAGAACATCGTTATATCGAACGCTACAATAAATTTGATGATACCGTTGGATTAAATGTTAAATGTTCTACAAGAAACAACCTCGCTTTATCCCAGAAAAAAATTTAACTCAAGGTAGTATCATCCTAATTTCCAAAAATTTCGAAATTTACAAAAGTGGCAAAACTGTGGCAAAAACGGAGTGTCAAAATGGCCATTTAGGTCGGAACTTGAAATTTTTGGAAATTCATATGATACTGCCTTGAGTTGAATTTTCTTTTCTTCCTGGGATCAAACGAGGTTGTTTCTTGTAGAAGAGTTATCCTATAATCCAGAGGTACCCTCAAATTTATTGTAGCATTCGATATAACGACGTTTTTCCTCCATACGTCGTAAAATTTTGAAAAATTGAAATACTTCAAAAACGTCATCAACCTCATTTACGTCGGTGCTGTAATCGCCTAAATTCTTTTTATGTGAGGGAAGCTTGTTGAGTGGACAGTTGAAGAATAGCTTCTTTTTTTGCGTACACATATTTTTTTGATTATGCTTGAGTCGAGTGCGACCCTGTCAATGAACCGTTCTTTCCAATAATTATTAACTTTTTAAAAGCAATTCACCTTAGATTTCGGTTGTCGTCGCCCGGCTAATATAAACAGCTGTATTCCACTCCGAATCACTTCTCGCCAAACTTTAATTTATAATGCATAGTAAATCACCGGTAAAAAAAGCCGAACCAATCATAAGATCATTTATATTCATTGAAAAACAAGGGACTTCTGATAGAACCCGACACGATAATACATCTTAATATACATCTCCCCTGTTTATATTTGTCTCTCTTTATAGATATTGCTTTTCTCTAAATCAAAAGATATGTCTACACCAGCCTGAGTGAAAACAGGATCCAAATCTCCATATCGATACTGTTAAAATTGTGTATATTTTTAAGCAATGTGCAACACATTAAATAAATTAAGTATTTCAACATTAGAACACTTTTCTACTATAACCTGTGTAATTTTAAAATATGTTTTTATCTATGTGCCCACTAGGTAGTTACTACTACACTTTACTATTGTTTAATAAGTATTTCAAAACAATCTCAGGGTAAGCAGTTAAGAGAATAAATTAAAAGGCAATCGCTTTCATATTACAGATATATTAAGTACAAAAAATAAAAAATATCTTACAAATAGTAATATCTTAAGTTGATTTAAAAGATTCGGAAAGATTATGGTCAGAGAAAAACAGTGGAAAACCCAAAAACCTCTAATTTATATTTATTGGTAGCTAATATATTGGTAGCTAATATATATTATACTGAGCTCACGTAGTTTTTGAATGTAGTATTTACGGAAATCTAGTACTCTGATGTGCTGATTCCACTTTTTAAGGGGGTAAATACTGGCTAAAATTACGCATTAAAAACATTTTTTTCTACCAAAAAGGTTTTATTTAGACATTGCAAAACTTGTATTTGTTAAGATTTTTATTTTCAAAACAAAATGGCGGCTGCACGGCTGGCGCAAAGTGGACCTACAAAAAAAAAACGGCAACCACTCTGGACGTCGTAATTTTCATCTCTAACAGTCCAGGAAATAAAAGTTATGTTAAAAATACATATATTTTTTCGGTAAATCTCAAAAAAAAAATTCTACGTTTGGCAGATGTTTTTTCGAGAAAATCGGTGATTTTCCGTATTTTTTCAGATACTTTTGCATTAATCATTAAATTTTGCAGTATAAAATCCCAAAACATTTAGGTTTACAGACAAGCTAAGAGTATAAAAAAGAAACCCTGAAAGTTTCAGCCAAATCGGCCGAGTAGTTTTTGAGTAACCGTGGTTGCCAATTTTGAAAATGTTGTTTTCAGTAAAATTCGTTTAAAGTTTTGAATACTGAAAAATGGTACTTACGACTCAGTCAGCGATTCCAGGGGCATATAAAAGGCCTTAAATCTCTTCGTACATGTTGTTATTCATCTGTTGTAGTTCTTTGTGAGCCTTACAGCCTTGGGTATTTCAAAGTAAGATACAACTGTATCCTCAGATAGAGTTTCCTCAGAACTGTAAAGCAAATGCGTTACCGAAATAATCTTAAGTCGCTCCCAGTGGCGCCATGGCAAATAATAATAATAGCCACTCTTTCCCGCACAGGTCCCTGAGAGGACCTAAGGGGTTACTCTTCGGAGTAATTATAGGGTGAGTATTATTATTATTGAGATTTTAAAATAGAACTTGTGAACAAATTGTGATATACCTAAATGTTTAATAATAATTAATTATTTTGATACTTTCTTACTCGGCAAGGCTCATGAATTGAAATTGAATAAAAATTTAGAGGGTGTCCCGTTGAAACATCCAAACTTTCTGATGAACATGATTTTATGCCTCGGATTTAGTTGATTTTGGGAAAACGTGAAATACGCTAAAAGAAGACTGAAAATTCCAAGTATTTGCAACAGTGTTGCCCCAAACGTGTTTGTATTTCCGTTCAAATTTTATTGAGTGTGCCCTATCTTCAATAGACACCTGGTATATTACCATCCTATTAAAAAATTCAATTTTTTAATCTATACAATATCGACTACCGAAAGTATATGAAAGAATATTAGCACCTTTGCCGTATTCCTAAATAATGTAATAAATTATACTATATATGGTTGCATATCTTTCAAAAATATTAGGCTGTTACATATGAAATGTTTTTTAGCTGTAAATTTAATTAGGCACAACTTTTTTAAAAAACAATTTTATTAATTAAAATAAAGACCATCACAATCAACACACTTTTGCTAACGTGTTACAAGTTTTCGAATACCACTTTCATAAAAATTTGGCTCTCTGGTGTCAATGAAAGATTGAAAGTCATTTTTGATCTGTGCTCTAGGTTGGTGAACTTTTTGTCACGGACAAAATGATCCAGATGTTTGAAGAAGTGATAATCAGTTGGCGATATGTCCGGTGAATATGGTGGATGCGGTAGAATCTCGTATTTTAGATCGGCCAACTTATTTGCGACGATCAATGGAACATGTGGTCGTGCGTTATCATGGAGCAAAATGGGTCCTTTTCTGTTGATCAATACCGGCTGCATTTGTCGCAGTTTTTTTATGCATAACATCAATTTCTGCACTATACTTCTCCGCCGTTATTGTTTCGCTAGCATTTAGAAAGTTATAATGAATTTGTACGGCCAGAGACCAAGGATTGATTCTGGTCTTCCGCGTGGTTCATTTTCACGGCCATCTGCAATCGCCATCTTCATTTTTTTTAACACGTTGGCTACCAAGGGAATATTTGAATTTCAACCTCAGGGACCAAGCATCAATTTTTACATGAATGTCACTAAAATTGAAGTTTTTATCGATATGTATATGTATAAAATATTAATATGGGGTTCCTTTGGGACATTTTGATCCGGCTCACATACGTGCCACTGGTCTATAATGGAAACAATTGCTAAATGGACCAGTGGCTCATATATGAGACCTAAAAAGAGTGCAACAATTTTGAGTGAAGCATTTATTTTCAGCACTTTTAGAGCTAAACAATAATCCGTTTTTGTCATTACAATCTTCGCAGAAAAAAAAGTTTGACTTCTCTTCTTTTTTGAAGAGCAAACACGACATCTTCTCTTCTCAGTTTTCTTAGGGTAATGGTTCTTTTCTTTTGACATTTTTTTTTATGGGTGAAGTAATGTCAGTTATCTTTACTTTCAAAAGATCTACGACTACCATTTCTCGGAACTGCAAATAGCTTACTTGTTTTCCATAACTTTTTTGTATATGTAAGTACTGTCCCACAGGCATACATCTACTAAGTAAAAAAAATACCTTAATATACCATCTTACTGTCTTCCTAGGTGTTGTATAATAGGAAACCATCTGGTAATTTCTAGCAATACCAGACATATTCTGGCTGTAATCTAGTACAGTAATCGTTTTATTTTTCTACACCTCTTTTATTAGTGAATTTATCAGATGCAGCAATGTGTATTATCGATATCACAAGCACCTCTCTCTTGTCTCTCCATTTCAACACTAAGACATTATTTTTCCTCCTAAAGATGGTCTTCCCTTTTTTAAGTCTCCAGCGTAAACATAACATAAAAAATTTATAATCTTAACATTAAATATGATAACAAATGCTTACCTGTACCATAGTCTCATAAAAAAAAAAAAAAAAAAAAACACAAAACGACACTTGATGTTGATGACAATATATCCCCAGCAACGCAAGCTACACACAGACCATGTGCCCCATATATGAGACGGGCATTTCTATAGACCGTGTTAAGATCGTATTCCGCCGAGTCAGACCATTGCACTTTAAATGGATATTTACTTACACACGGTTGCCGGCTCATATACGGCGGTCTAGCTAAAAAATTGTTGTGGCTCATATATTTGACGCTTGGTAGCGAACGTGTTAATCCGTGTTGAATTGTACGCTCGTTGACAGTAGCATCTCCAAATGCATGTTGGACCGCTGTGACCAATTTCCTATTCATACAAAAAAATTGGTATAAGTAGTAGTATAAAAGAGTTAATAAATGTTAAAAAAACTGATACAATGAAAATAACCCACAAAAATTTTGGTACGATAAGAAAGAGCACGTAATAAGCTTTAAAATTATATGTAATTTATAAACAATTTTTAAAAATTTATTGAAAAGAAAAGTGCAACAATGTTGTTATAAAAAAATCCGTCATTTCATATATAACAACCTAGAACATAAAAATTTCGGAAATAAGAGGGATATTATTTTTAAGCCCCAGAAATTAAACTAAACAAGTAAACAACTGTTGTCAATTTTTACTCAGAAAATAAGATTTTCAAAGAATCAAAGCTGGAATTAATACTAAAATAGGCTAGAAGCTTAATACATTATGCCCGGTTTCAACAAAACTTTAATTAATACCAAATTACTGAAAAACTAGTTGTTTCAGCACCTGTTACAATAATGTGAAGAAGACAACATTATCTACCTACCAAAAAATTTGTGGTTAATATACGCCAATACCCACTGGTGGTGATTTGATACGGAAGTAAAACAACAGCAGCGTCTTTTGAAAGTAATGCTCGACGCTGGAATTCCGGTTTAAGTAAACACCGATTTGGTACACGTCGGAGGAATAACGTTTGAAAGGCATTTCTCAGCTTCGGAACTCAGTTACCGAATAGAGGCGATATTTCACTCCCCTGTGGAAATTAAAATCCTAGAATGCTCTATTCGGTCCTTGGCCTATAGAAAAGGCATGTGCGATACGGAGAATATTGCATCAAGCAAACCTAGTGACAAATGATAATATATGCAGGAAACCAGCCGCTTATAGCAAGGCTCGAGAGAGTAATGGTTTTAATAATCACGGGAACAATGAGCCAGTACTCCTGTGCTTGTAACAAAGTTACATACTGGGCTAGATTGGAATTACTAACACATTATAAATTTTCCCTCTGCTAAAGAGTTAGGTACGTTGCGTCAGGCCTGCTATAGAATGCGCATGCTAAACTACCGCTGAAAGGTTAGAACGCTAAACTAAGTTGAAAGCTCGATATCCACGATGTTCGATTATTTATTGTTATGTAAACATTTGGAGACGTTAGAAGAGAATATAACCACCCAAAAAAATTTTTTTTCTAGCATTTACCATTGTGTCTCAGTAAGATTAAATTATTTTTTCAGAGGCTTCTTCAAAAATACTTTTGTTCAACACGTTTACTCTACTCGTTTCATGTAACCAAAGTTTGGTACACAACTGCAATTTAGTCTGATTTGACTTTGTGTCCTATATTTCCGTTCGCTCTCTCCCTTCCTAGTCATAGGCTAGTCTTCGTTCAGTTTGTTGATCGGATAATACGGATGACACATGTCTCACATGTTTCTATGGTGACACCAGAATCCTCTGTTTGTCTTTTATAACTTGGGTAAAATTAAGCCTTTTGTTTTTTGTTTTCAAATATTACAAAGAATATTGTGCCAAGAACGACAGTGGTCGAAGGATGTTTGGAACGGGAGGAACTTTGCATTATCGTATCTGTTGGGGGTTGTTTAGTCTCGGATGCATGTTTTCCCTTCCTCACGTGAAGCTTCAGTTCATGCTAGGCAGGACTCACTCCGATAACTTCTGTTTAATTAACGAAGATCCGACACGAAAAAAACTGTTTTTGTGTCGTGTGCGGGCAATACATAATTGTTTTCCCAGAATATAAAACACTTGTGGCTAAAATTATGATCTTACGTCTAATCACAGATAAAGAATACAAGCGAATATAAACTCTGGTTCCCATATTTTGTGATTAAATATTCATTCGAGTTTTTGTTCTGTTAAAAAACTGTAAGTGCAAATTGCCTTTTATACATTTCAATGGTCCTTGCGCTTCTCTCCATGGGCCTTTTATTACAAATATCCACGTTTGTTAACTGTTTCTAAACATTTGGGCCAGTTTATCTGACCCAATTTTATCTAGATTCCATTGTGTCTCAGAGAAATTCAGTAGTAAAAGTGTTAAATTCAATATTCAAATAGAATTTTCACTAATAAATCTGTAATGAATAGTGCTTACGAAGTATAAATCAAATATGAGGAACAATTTTCATACAACATTCAAGACTAAGAAAAAATTGCAGTTAATGAATAATTTAACCATGTAGAGAATTGGTTAGGAACATCTATATAAAATTAAAAATATTTGCATTGATTTTTGTCACAGGATTCAATGTGCAATTAAAATTACAAAATATTTGCTTTATGTCCACGGAGGAGTTGTGCGTTAGTTCACATATAATTGTGTAAGTTTCAGTTATTCCATGTCTTTAATGAGTTCTACATATTGAATTTCTACTTATCTAACTTTTTTTATAACCCAAGAAGAGACATTAAAATAAAATAAAACGTCTAAGCAGCTAAAATACAAAATTTTCAACCTCATTATTTAACAAGAATTTCTATTGCAATTTCTTCAACTGCACCCTCCTTTCAGAAAAAATATTTATATAATATGATAATTTCAGAAAATATATCTATATTTTCTGAAATTATCATATTAATGATATATTATATGTATAGATTTTATAATATTCTTGGAGTATAGAGAAAAAATGAAAATAAAACTAGTTCACTATATATTCATTATTTACCAAATTAAAAACGTTTGAAAAAATTGACAGACAGGTCAACTTTTATTTATAAAAGGTGTGTTTTCTAATATATGTGATTTTTTTTTATTGTTTTTGGTTTTTGACATATGACGTCATCGACACTTTTCTAAAATGACTATATATATATTTAAATTCAATATTCAAATAGAATTTTCACTAATAAATCTGTAATTAATAGTGCTTACGAAGTATAAATCAAATATGAGGAATAATTTTCATACAACATTCAAGACTAAGAAAGATTTGCAGTTAATGAATAATTTAACCATGTAGAGAATTTGTTAGGAACATCTATATAAAATTAAAAATATTTGCATTGATTTTTGTCAAAGGATTCAATGTGCAATTAAAATTACAAAATATTTATATGTGATTTTTTTTATTGTTTTTGGTTTTTGACATATGACGTCATCGACACTTTTCTAAAATGACGGTGATGAAAAAAAAAAATATTTTTTTTGACGGATTTGGATAGAGGACCCTTTTCTAAATACAACAGTATGAAAAACTTTGGTAAGATGTTGATATCTCGAAGGCCACTCAACAGGGCTTCGTCTACCTCACCATCTGTTGAGGTAGATGAATCTGATGTGATTCTGTACAGGTCTGGCGTACATGTGGCGGCCCACCTTTCTGAAACCTGAAATATCTCGAAAACATTCCTCTTCAAGTTGAAACTTTCTTCCTTCTGTTATATATATATAAAAGTGCATTATATCTCAATCCGTCATAAAAATATAGGTTGTCATTAAAAAAAATGTCGATGAAGTCATATGTCAATCGTCATTGAATAACGAATGACGTCAAAAAATGCATTCAACAAAAAAAATTGTATACGAAAATTTTTTTTTTATTTTCATTTATAAAAAAAATTATATATGAAAGTTGACCGCTAGAGGATTTTTTCAAAATATTTTGAATTTGGGAAATATTGAATTTATCTGGTCAGAAATAATTTAAAACAGAATGTTTGGGTCGTTTCAAATTATAAGGAAAGCCAGAAATGAAATGACCCAAACATAGAAGAGTTTTGGCAGAAGTCATATATTGAACGCAAAAATAATTCTTTGGTTTCTTTGGCCATTTTATTAAATAAAGGTAGATACTCTTCATAAGTTCAGAAAAAATGAAGGGTTTTTGAGACAACTGACCTTTTATCTGAATAACTTAGATATATCATACAAATACTCGTATTCTTTATGTTTCATACTCAGTTTAGATATTTTCCACAATAGAATGTATCCACAATATCATAGTTTTAAAGAAATTATGCCTTTCCAAATATCCGTCAAGGGAAATGGACGCCTAAAAAAGCTTAAATAACTTAATTATAAATATGTGACGATTTATTTATAATAGTTTTTATATTTCGCGAAATGATCATAGACAAATGTTTTGTTTTATAGTGATAATCAATAAAGACAGTTAATCCGTCCGAGTTTTACTATAATGATGGCGGAGTCCATAAAAGGTAAACTTCTTTAAATGGCTCTGCTGAGCTGAGGGAACGACCCAACTTTGCACTATCATATTTCATAAACTTTTCCCACTTTTCGCAAATAGCGTCCTACATTTCATAACAAACGATTACTGGAATCGGAGCCTCCAGCTAGCTGAGAAATCTTTATCCAACGTGAGCTTTAAAATAATGTTGTGATCTCGGCGACGCTGTATGGGAAATTGAAATTGTATTGATGCGGTAAAATGCAACACAGGTCTTGGCGAATAGGTTAGTGAAATTTTGCCTACAGTGAAACTCTAAAACCTGCGTGGTTTGACTTTTTCCTGTAATGTAAAATAAAATATTCTTTAGCATTATATACCTACATATCTACATATCGCTTCTTACAAAACTAAATTCACAAACTTAAAAATTTCAAAATGCGGTATCGCAGCGAAAAAAAAAATGAGTAAACTCGACGTCATTTAAAAGGGCAAGGCATGTACTTTAAAACGTTTTTTAATATTTTTTTGAGAAAAAAAAATTGCGATGTTACATAACCTCAAATGTAGGCCAAAATTGCTCTTTTTGCACTTTTAAGTTAGGATATCTCGAAAACCAGAGCCAATTGAGAGATTTGGACCTCGGATTCGGATTCAGCCCATCAAAAACCTTCGGAAAAATATATTCTGATTTCTGAGTTAGAGGGTGGGCCTAATTTTGTCGGCCTGTGTAATCCATGTTCAGATCTTGTGGATCTATTCTAATCTATTAAAATTGTCAGTAGCAAAAATGTTTTTTATCTGTTTCTTGTTCACTGCAGGCACATCATGTACTTTATAATAGTCTCTAAATTATTTTCAATAGTACAAATTGGAAGGAAATGTACTTTTCATTGTTGCCAAGCACACCAAAATCAATTATCTCTTCTTTGAATTATTACGATTAAAAATTGGCCCTAACAGTTACATAAAAAACTGTTGCAAAGTCCAACATATTAACTAGCAGTTCATTCTTCATTATCCCGCCTGTGAAATTTAAAAATATTTAAATTTCTGAATAATGGTCAGGCTGTATTGTAAAATGTTGTCGGATTTTAATGTAGAAAACTAACAGGTTCTATTCGCCATGATACTGACCTTGATTTGTTTCCTAAATTCAGTAAAATTCTGCAAAGATTTAATATATGAAGGTATTCTATTAAAGTATTCTATTCAGTAGCATTATAAGTAAAGGACCTCTGAAACATAGCAGAACTGTGTCTGGGTACGGAATGAAGATCATTATGACGGGTGGCACGATCATGGATATCGCTACTTTTTGGAATTTTATCATAGAGATATTTATTGATTTTAAAAATTAGACAAGCTAGGTGTAATTGAAACCGTTCCTCAAGGTTGAGCCATTTGGAGTCGTCAAATTTAGCACTGATGTGGTCAAATTTACGTAAACCGTAACAGAAACGTAAACAAGAATTTTGAACTCTTTGAAGGCTTTCTTTATCTTTATTTAGGATGGCGGGCCAATAAACTGTATCGCAGTACGCAATGCTACTAAGAATTAAAGAGTCACATAATTTTAGTTTTACTTCAGTAGTTAACGAATCTTTATGGAAATGAAGGGCTCGTAACTTGACATACGATTTCTGCAACAAATAGTTAACGTGTTTAGAGAATCTCAGTTCTTTGTACACACCTAATTTTTTACAATAATCACTAGGAAACAAGTTGACGCCAGTAAGAGTAATTTTAAAATGAGGATCAGTAGCGTTCTGGTCACTACGGCTATTAATAACTAATAGCTCAGTTTTAGACTCATTTAAAACCAATTTTGTTTGACATCTTTAATTATCTCCAACGTAATTTCTCCACAAAGTAACCCATCAATTTCGATTTCATAAATATGAAAATATAAATTCCATTTTTTTGTTACAGTGCATCTCGTGTGCGGCTCTCAGGGTCCCGTCTTCATCAAACCTGACGCTGCAGTCGTTACCCACAGTACGGTCGCTAATCAGGGAAATTTCGTCACACAAACTGTCTATGGATTTCTCGATTTTACCACGACAATCGGTAACACCGTCATGGTGTTCTCTCCGCAGAGCGTCGCCATGGCGCAACCAGGTAATTCAGGAATCCATGTAAATGAAGTTTAACAATATAATTAGGTACAACTTCATCTCTCCAACAATTTAGCCAGAAATTAATAATCGTTTTGTATAGTAAATTATACATTTAATTGGAAATGGGGATTTAGGTGGCAGCCAATGCATGGTTATAGGATAAATTAATACCTATCAAAAAACGTATTCCCTGTTAGAGGATTACTGAACCTCCAAATAAATTACCTTTGATCCATTATTGGTAGAATATAGCGACGATAACGTATTTGGAAATAAATATCGCTTTTTATGTACCTACTCTAAAAAATTACACGGCTAAAAATCGCAGTTATTTGCTTTTTAGAGTTCACGACTTGTTGAAAACCTGCATTTTTGCCGATTTCATTTGCGTTTCGAGAGGAGGCATACATGTTAACGATTTTGAACGAAGTTAAACATTGATAGCCTGTGATTTCAATTTATTTTTTGTTTGCGATGAGATACGACAACATAGCTTGTGCGCACTAAACCATTTTCCCCGTTATATGGTCTTTTTTTGTTACCCACACCTTTAAGTCTGTTGCTTATCCCCTTCAATCATCTGCTGTATACGAGAAAACTCTAGTCATGCCGTGAATGTTGTGACATAGTATTTTTTTTTATGTTTTTATATATTTTTAGTGTAGATATGTATTTTTTTTTGCTGAAGCTAAAATTTACATTTTGTCACATTGGATATATTCTCAGCCCTGCGACGATATGCAGTTGCTGCAACACTTCCATTTACCAGAGTATCAAAATTATACCAGTCATGCCAGTATATAACCTTAATATTTTCCGCTTCCAAATCACTTCCTCGTGGTTAGATATTATGTTTTTTTTTTTTTTAATAGACTTTTGAATTACAGTCTCCAGTGTTTCACAAAAAGTACGCACAGTATGGGAATTTTTGTACCTTCAAATTTAGGGGAAAACTGACTTAAAATAGTCGAAATTCCACAATTTAGTGTCTCCTAACTTTTTTTTTAATCCTGAACCAACAAAGTTTTTATATTATTTTGAAAATGGTAAAGATGTATTTTGTAATTATAAATCGGTTTTGTGGAATGTGGAATTTTATTTTATTTAAATACAGCTCAATATGGCATTGATAAAGTACTAATGCAGTGAAAAAGTACTAGTAAATTAAAACAGGACGCAAATAATTTAATTATGGCACATATTAAATAGAAATCACAACTGCAAATACAACAAAAAAAAAGAGAAACCAATGGTTGTCAAGCATTTTGTGAATATTTTTTTGCAATTCATTGTCTGTTAGTTTGTAATGTTAATTCAATGCATATTCATTGATATAATTGGCCTGTATTTAAATGAAAATTAAATTGCACCAAACTTGTAATTTTTGTTTTACCCAATAAATAACAATTGTTAAAATAAGTATTTAATCGGAAAACAAATGATATAGTTATTTCACATGATTGATTTGAAACTATAGAATACATCTTAACTAGTTTAACTGTAATAAAATATATTTGATGATTCAAGAGAAAACACTAAATTGTAGGATATCGACTTCAAATACATTATACAGGGTTGTAATTTCGACATCTTTAAACGACTAAGTGTTTCTGTGCATATGCTCCTTCCTTAAATGTTTTTGTTTAGCTGTCCGTGTTGTATCGTTGGCCAGTTCCAGCATTACAGCATTAACTGCACCTGTCACAGGTGGCTCAAGGCGTGGTCTATTCCCTTCCGAACCGAATGTTTCAGCTGTTAATGAACTCTTAAAGCCAACGATTGTTTATCTTAATATACTTACATTATACATGTGCATACTGCATTTATTTCAAATATTATTTATATCTTTAAAATAGTGTTTTGATTACAGAATGTGGATGGCAAAATTAAATTTAGTTATAAAATCAAACATTTTTATATGCTCTAAAATATTCTAATAGTTTAGTCTAGTTTCGTTGTGCCAAATATTAAAATTATTATAATAACATTTAATCAGAACAAAATTTGTTATAGAAATAAAGTAGCACTCTTTCATTATAAAAAAAAATGTGTTAACAATTAACGCCATTTTTAATTCCGCATGTACATATGTCAAATTGGCCACAAACATCACCACCATATTTTTATTGAATTTCATATTTTATTTAATTGATATCAAAAAAATAAGATATGGTAATGGAACAGAGATTGATAGTGACATGATAGACATTATTTCTTAAAGTTGCAGAATATGGAAAATGTTTTAAATGGTGTCAAAACTATCGCGGAAATTTTACGTCCAGACCAAAATAAAATCTAGTATCGAAAATTCAAAGTATCTCAGTGTTTTCTTAATCAACTATTACTTTTACAGTTTATGCTATGAAATGCTTTGAAATGATCAAGAAACTTCCTCCTTAGTCGGTCTGTTCGTCTATCGAATGGTCTATGTGTGTTTACCTGTATAGGTAAACACATTTACACTATGTGTAAAGCCGACATCGGCAGGTTGTGAAAAATGACAAATTCTACAGTTCTCGTTCTAACGACTAGTGCAGGTGGTGAATGGGCCGGTATTATTCCCTCATTACCGCCGATGCGTATGCGGCTGCTTCTTATCTGTCGTCTCATTTCTGTTTGTCCTTTTTCATAACTGGCCGATATCGGCTTTACACACACGGTATACAGTCGCTCTTAAATATTTCATACAAACACTCCTCTTTTTAGAATAGAAGATTAATGTCTGTATTAGTGATTTTTACAGAGGGATTTGGAATAATTATATGTGGAAGTAGGAATTCCCTGGTCACAGGTTTTTCATTTTGTTCTATAAATATTTTGACTTTTTGGATTTTGTTTTGATTTGTATTTAAGAATTATCATTAAAGTTATGTGTAACCAAATTATCATACCATTATTTTCAGAACCTCCAAAACCTTCAAAAGATATATCCTCGAACGATGTTATCGAAACCAAACCGATAGCACCAAAGAAGGAGATCGAAATCAGGCCTAGTAAGACGCAGGCACCAAAGTCACCACAAACTGCCAAGAAAGTGTCAACCGTTGTTCAGGTTCAATCTAATGCACATCCAGTTTCCACGAAGGTGGAAATAAAATCTTCTCCAGCAACAAAAGTAAACGTTATAGAAGGAAAAGCTAGTGCAAAAGTGAAACCTCCAGTGGTCGCTAGCAAAGTACAGGTACATAATTATCTCTAATAACTGGATTTTATAATAATATGATATAATTAGCATTCTATTGTTAATCGCTAATATGCAACATTTTATTTACGTAAAACTATAAATGAATTGAACAAAAAAATACTGTGGTTAAAGGCTATAAGACTAACTATTCTTGGATGCTCTGCTGCCACTTTTAGTGCAAAGTTGAAGGAATTCATGTTTGCAACTGTTAAAGCAATAAACATCTGTTTGCACAAAAATTTGTATAAATGCTACAGGATTGCTTCGCCGCAGAAATGCTTTTGTAGACAAGCTACAGGATGATGGTGTTTTGACAGATATCACCTTGCTGTCATATTCAATATCAGGTCTTATAAGAACTATCAAAACTCTTGGACATTTGGACTGTATTATATAAAAATCTATGTATGTGGGCACATGGAACACTTTTCTTCTTTTTTTATTTTCACTTGTATCTCTGTGTTTTCTGTATATTGCAACAACATAGCAATTTTTGAACAATTTTGAACTAAGAATTTTTTTCAGATCATCAAAGTGTCTATTTAAACTCTTGTTGTAGGTAGTTCAGGCTCCTGTGAGTAAAGTCAACAAGAAACAGAACGTCATAACTAAAGTAGAAGTCGTGGGAGGTCCAACGAAACAACCCAAGAAGGACCAGATAGTCGCTACCAAAGTGAACATCCATACCGGCCACAAGCAGTCAACAAGCGTCGTTTCAAGTGTAGTCAAGATCAAATCCGACAACGAGCCGGCTACCATCATTGGAAACAACATAGGGGAGCCGGAGTACGATTTTCTCTCCAGGCAACCCTCGGAAGCCGTGGAGGAAACCTATAAAGTAATAAACTTGAAACCGAGCTCGAAGTTTCATCTGAAGCATCGACCTACGGCGGAACCTAAGAAGATATCGGCCACGAAAAGATTAGACGGTTCACATCCAGTAGGACTGGTTACAAAGCTAGGGGGGACAGTTGTTAAGGACGGAGTGACTACTGTTCATGAAACCAGCGTCCTAGGAACATACATTTCAGGTAAAATAATAATATCGAATTAATTAGCTAAATAAATTTAAATAAGCATATGCCTTTTGTATCGGTTTTTGAGACTGAAACCAACTATTTCTTCTATTTATGTGATTAAGATTAATTAATATTATTTCTTCACTTCTGGTTACATTTATCTGATAGACTTAAGTGCCTTGGAAACAAGAAAATTGGTCACTTAACTTCCTTGTTACCATCAAATAAATGGGTTAACTAAAAGTAACCTGAGGTGGAAAAGTTATGTCGAAAGAGGAGGACAACGATTTTGTTAAAATTTGATAGATAAAGTTATCGGCTACTTAACTAACATGGTGCAGATTTGTTCAAATAATTGAGAGCCAGCTTTAGTAAATAATGTTTGCATGAAATACATTGTATGCTCAGAAATATTTGCAACATATAAGTATCTAGTTTTCATAAGAAAATATTAATATTCTAAAGTATAGGCAGATTGATCTTCCGTCCTCTATATTATTAAAAAAATTATTATTATTGTGGTTAGCTACCCACGTTAATGCTGAAAAATAAAAAAAATATTTGAAATTGTCCTCGAGTTACCTAAAGTAGAATGACACCATATTTTTGTATACATTGAAATTAAATGAAATGTCAGATGTATGTAATACAATATGAATCAATTAAATGTCAGATGTACAAAGTAACATCAAACCGCGGAAAGAGTACGCCACTGGAAATAATATCCTATGTACGTCTCTTTAGATTTTAATCTAAATGTTCGCAATTAAGTGTATACGTCAATTACTTAACGATATTACTTTAATACAGATCATCATTAATACTCATTTTTCAAATATGATATTTCTTTCGAACCTAGCACGTACTATCATCCCTCTCAGTGAAGTATACTCTAAAGTTTTCTGCATAATCATTATTTCTGTTATTTTTCTTTGTTATTGACTAATACGACTTCGCCTTCCTCTTTAGGCAAGTACGCCCAAGTTCTGCAAAGCACATCTCACATCATCAACAGGCCCAAGGCAAAAATTACTCCTTCTCCGAGTTTGAGGATATTAAAAACCGCCGCTCCGTCGTTAGGCAAAGGAAACAAACATCACAGGCACCTCGATCCGACGCCGGCGGCCCCCATTAATGAGGAGTCCTCGCTGGCGGCCGACAGTTCGCACAATTCCATCAAATCCACGAGGAAACCGAACGGGTCCGGCAACTCGTTCAAAAGGTTTAAGAACAGGCACAAAGAAGCGGACGCCGTCGAGGAGCACAAAGAGCAGGGCGTCGCGACGCCACAGCCTACTTACAAGAAATCGCAGAAGGGCAGGAATCAGTCGCAGAACTCTCGCAATGCCAAGTAAGTATTGTTTTTTTGTGCTGTCGTTATTGCTGCGATTCTTTTAATCGCTTTTTTTGAAATGATTTATGGTGTTCCATTTCCAAAGTTTCTTTTAGCGCCATCCATTCTTTATACAGTGGGATAATTTACACTTTTTTATATAGTAAAGAATATACCAACCTTGAAAAATTAAGATTATTTTAAAAACGATTTGAGTGGCATCAGTAAGTGCAGTAATTGATAAAATCGATTTAAAGTTGTGATAAAAGCCACTAAAAAAATGATTGATAGCTGTAGTTCTTTTAGTTGAGGAAAAAGCGTGATTTTCCAGGAAATTTTTCATGCCGAATCTGCTTCAAAGATGACAATAAAACCTTTATAGCTAGAGAAGAATAGTATTTCTATAAAAAAAGTATCGTATTTGCTGTCATATGGCCAAGAGAATACGGACTGTACGGCAACTAGGGTGATAAATTGGAAACAATTTTGCTTCACTGTGGAAGTCAAAAATGCAGACATACATAACGGCCATTATTGGATCGTAGTACTCATAATCTACATCTAATTTCACCCCATTATTCCAAACGATTGCTCTGAGACACCATATCGTATAGACATAAATCACTTACATTGAAACAATATTTTGAGATTACAGGTCAACTAGAAAAATGAATGATTTTAATTGGTTTACATATCTTCAAATTTTGGGACATTCAGTTTTTGCATTACGTGTAGCTGTGTTTTAAATTAAATTGTACTTATATATAAATTATCAGTTATAAATAAAAAGTAGCAAACAATTCAACCTGATTTCTTATCACAACGGCCAGTCGAGACACGTCAAAAAAAATTTTTCCAAAATTATTTGCACCAAAATATTGTATTCGTATAATTGGGTATGTTGATTTAATTAAATGAAATTATCACCTCTGTCAAATATGGTTATATAAAACGATATGACGAAATTTAAGGGATGGAATCACTATTATTATTTCTACAATATTCAAATATACCAGGTACCATTTTTTACAGGAAGATTTCATTTACACCTATGTTATTTAATTTCAATTACTTGTCAATTGATCAATTTGCAATAATTATTCTGTATATACCGGTGTATTGTGCTTACATCTAGGTGATTTATTTTTCTCAAAACTTCCTGTAAAAACCAAAAATATCTTGTCCAGTAAGTACGTACTATTAGGACAAAACTTTCGCAAGTATAAACTAGTAAATTAATATTATTTGGATTCAAAATATTTATTATTTAGCTACCAGCTAAAAGCACTGTACCATCTAACATCCATGCATTCATTCACCTACATGTATAATAAATGGGTGGCTGCAGTATGTTTATGCACACATTAATGTAAAATTTAGTATAGATGTAGATAATACTTTATTTTTTTAGTACAGCAAAATGTTGTTTAGTGTTTGTCACTAGTTGATGTGTTTGTTGACGATGAGTAGCTATCATCTTGAAAATGAATTCCAAGACGACTGGAGAGGTTGCTGTCAATATTCTTACCTGCAAAGCAGAAGCCAAAATTCTTAGTTATCAAGCATACATAACTAATGCAAAATTTTAGTCTTATATAGTTGGTACGAACTATTTGCAAATTACAATTTCCTTTTGCCGTTTTCGAATAAAATGGATGGTCAAGATAAAACAACCATCGGGTACATATACGAGGTGTGTAAATTAAATAATGAGACTGATTTTTTAAATTTTCATTTATTCGAATAGAATTACAATTCAGTATTGTCTCCTTCAAAATAACTTCCTTGGGAATCCACACAGCGCTGAAGGCGGTTCTTCCATTCCCCATAGCAGTGCTGAAACTCATATACTGGTATATCCTTCAGCTGGTCAAGAGAAAAAAGTCACAAGGACTCAAGTCAGGTGAATAAGGAGGCTGAGGAGCCACAGGAATGTTTTTACTGGCTAAAAAATTCGTTTACTGAAATGGCTGTGTGACAAGGCGTATTGTCGTGATGCAACATTCAGTTGTTTTTGATATTTGGTATCACACGCATCCTTAAAAGTTTTTCAAGACCTCTCTGTAAAAGTGTTAATTGACTGTTTAGCCTGGAGGCACAAACTCTTTGTGGACAATTCCCTGGCTATCAAAAAAAGCAAATCAGCATGCATTTGATCTTCGAATTGCCCATTCTTGCTTTTTTGTGTCTTGGAGAGCTTGAAGTGTGCCATTCCATGCTTTGGCGCTTGGAATGGATACTCAAACACCCAAGTGTCATCACCAGTAATAATGACACGTTCCATAAAATGGGGATCATTTTGTGTTCCTACGAAAGGGTTTTTGGAACAACCGTAAAATTTTTCTTATAGCCAATTCGTTAGTCAAAATCTGATGAACAGTGGAGTGATTCAAATTCAACTCTTCCCCAATAATTTTTGTCGTTAACCGACGATCTAAATGCACAAGATCCCGTGTTCTATCGACATTTTTATCGGTTTTTGAAGATGAAGACCCTCCGCTACGTGGTGCATCTTCAATCGACTCTCTTCCTTCTGATAATGCCATAAACCACCGAAAAACCTGGGCTGCGTAGGCGTGTTGAAGTTTTGCAACAGTATCCCTTGCTCTGTGTCCAAGTCTAAAGCAAAACTTGATGGCATACCGTTGCTTAAAATTAAGGTTACTCTTTGAAATTGACAATAATTCGTGGCATAGGAGAAAGTAATACGAACAGTACAAGCAGATAGTGTAAGTAAGCTAAGGAACAGTATAAACACCTCTAACGTCTTTTGGAACTTTTTTGAAGATGTTTGTTACTCAAGAAAATCACGATACTATCATTACTTTTGTATAGAAAATGGTTCTATCCAACTTATACACTGAACATTATTATATGTATACACGCTCACAATCCACCTTTTGCCAACACTAGTACTTGCCTAAAACGCATGCATGAAAATCTGTAACCACCTTATACAATACTCACCCTAATATCACAAAGTTTTTCTTTTTATTTCATTAGTATGTAGTTCTTATTAAGCCCTGTCGTAATACAGCAAATATTTTCCAGTAGTTTAATTAGTATTTGAATACCTAGTTCTGTAAATCTTATTATACGTTGTATCATTTTTTAGTAGCTAGTCGTCACCTTTAGTTTTTGTGTATTCTAAGAACTATTGTATACTATTACTCTACAACATTTTAATAATTCTAACGCATATTAAGTAATATGCGTTATGATGCGATACATACTGTATCATGTAGTTACTACATTTTGCTGAACTACGACAGAGAAATTCTTAATTCGTATTTTACCTTCAGGCATACATCACCAATCATTCGGTGCTTCTATTATTTAAAGAAAACAGCCAGAGATAACGGATTTCTGCTTAAGAGATTGTAGCATGTTTTAGCCTATAAACCGTTAAAATAAGCATACAAGTATATTTATACGAATAGTAGTCAATCAGTCTAATTTTTTTTCAAATGCTTAAATAACACTCTTTTGGTAAATACTACGCCAGCCTAGATTTTTAGAATTGTATATAACTTATGGAGCAAACAAGAACTTAGAAATTTGCCCTCTTTCTTTTCTCTGTATTTGTTAGATATGCCTATTAGATATAATATTCCTCAGAAATAATGAGTAGTTTAGTTTCTTCGTTTTCAACTGACGCATATGTATTTCTCTAAAATGTAGTTCTTAAACAAGCCCATTTTCATGTAGAATATACGACATTCTAGTTATCTTTGATATGTACATATAATTATGCCCTATAATAACATACTCAGGGTTGGTAATCAGCAACGTCTTGTACAATTTGAGAATTATTAACTGCGGTTTGCCCTGCAAAATTGCGCAAATTGGTTTATGATTTAGTGAACTGGAAATTATTCCGTACTTGTATCCTGACGCATGCAATTCAGAGCTTTAAAGCCGAAGATTTTTGACACACGTGAAGAAAACTAAGGTTATTAAAATTTTGTGTACATAATTATGTCTGTGTTTCGTTCAGTTTCATTCAGTTCAGGTGCAGACTCCACCTTTTGTTGAGCATGAAAAAAATCATAACAGTGTCAGTACATTATGCTATTTCTATGAAAATGAATGATTTATGTTTTTTATTTGATCGAGTCTGTTTACTCTTCGACTATTTCCGCAAATCTAATAAAAATAAAACTAAAATCTATCTAAAAGTTTAGTAAATAAAAGGTACAGTAAACAAAAACCTGATGAAATATAGGTACCTACTTGTCTAATATTTTAACCAATTTCAGTCGATTAAGAGTATGAAAAAAACTGTGTGAGGACAGATGTAAAAATTCGTATCAACTTTATCATGGAGTTCTAAAATGATTGAACTCACATTATTACAGTTTTTAGAATACGGTGGTATTTCGTATTTCAAAATTTTATGTGAGGTTTTTCGACAGAAAAATTCCAAAAATAGGTGGTTCACTGTTGTGTAGTATTATAATACCTACTTATTGTATCAAGTAGGTATAATAATTATGATGATAAACAGTGATTCTGTTATTAATTTCGGCCATAATATACATATGTGTAGAAATGTGAATTAACTGGTAACTTGGATGCATACTTATTGCACTTATATTATAATGGATACAATAATGTACTTTCTGTACTGAAAACCCTACGCTTGATTGATTTTACGTACTAATGGCGAAGCCCTTATTTAGTGAGATTACGAAGATGAAATTTAGTCAAGTATACATTCTGAATAAAGAACATTCTGTCCAGTATGCACAAAAAGATTATCACAATATAATTATCCATGCAATTTGAGTGATATTTGTTATCATTGGTTCTCTCCAAATTTAGCATTAGTTTATTCGTTTATGGTTTATTAGTTTTTTTTATTTATTCGTTTTAACAAATATGTGAATATTTTCGTATTTTAAATGTAAGCATTTACCCAAAATGTAACAAAAATTGTAGGAAATCGCAAAATATCGATATGAGAAGCTTTACTGATACTTTTTTTTCATTCACTATTTCAATTTGCATAAGGTACTTATGTATTACTTACTAACTAATATATCAATATACGCACCAAAAAAGAAGAAGCAAACTGTTAGAAGTGTGACAGACAAAGAAAGAAATCACCTGACGAGCATTATTGTCTATGAAGTATTTTAATAAATAATAGTAATTTCAATTAAATATCCAGTTTTTCTAAAGGAAATTTTGGGACAGTTACTTCAATTTATCCTGGATTAAAAGAGCCACTTTTCAAAATTAGGGGAGTTTGAGGCATCTAACACTAATCGGGTACGTAGGAGGAAATCTTGGATTATTTTAGAAAGTGGATCCTTGTTTTGCTACGGTCTGAGACTTAATAGGATAATTTGGGCGAAATAAGCTCTGTAAACCATCTACGTGCACGCCTGGGAAAGCAGGCGGTATCAAGAGATACCATTTAGTCGTAGGTCATTTATTTGATGTGGACAGTTTCCATGTCTCCGTCTTGAGACACTTCTAAGTAGTTTTAAATGAAAAGTAAACAATTACGAAATAAAGACAAGGAAAAGGCAAGGAAATTTAAGCCGATATTTCACGAAACAAGACATTTGCGTTATATCAAGAGTAATGTATAACCACCTTAATTTATATAATTTTCCTAATTTCCCCTACCAGTTTCACCCTACAGTGTGCCACCCAACAAATGTTACATACTTCATTGGCATGTTTTAGGTCTCAAATGGGGTCGGCGTAAACAAACTTGCTCAGATGAATAATGTCGCCTAAATTTACAATGAGTTATAGTTATTTTTAATATTCTCTATAACTCACTTCCCAATTAATCGATCTGAACAAAATTTGGTGTGACTTAGTTTCTATTGATGTAAAACATAATATAATGTAGTGATTATATTTATATAGGTTACATCATACAGGGTGTTATTATTATACTGCAGTCCATACTGATTATCGATTATTCATCTGTAACTTTTTAAATGACAACATTTTTACATGACAATATGAAAAAGAAAAATTTTGTTCTATATAAAAGGAGTAGTCTTGTCAAAAGTCTAAATTATGCACGGTTTATGAGACATTGCAGAAAATCTTTCGAAAAACCCTTCTGACACTCTTGTTTTGGAAATACTCGTAATAACACTATACACATGAATGAATTAATGAATGAGTAAATACATTTTGCTGCTTTTTTTTAACAGTATTATGGAATATTTGCAGTATATTTTTTTTATTCATAATCTAGAAACAAATATAAGGAGACGTTTTTTGACTTGTTACAAAATATTTTTGTTTCAAAAAGTTATGGCCATTTTAATTTTGGGAAACAAAATGTTCCTATAAAATTAAAATTAAAATGGCCGTAACTTTTTGAAAAAAAAATTTTGCAACAAATCGAAAAACGTCTACTTATATTTGTTTCTAGATTATGAAAAAAAAATACTGCAAATATCCCACAGAGCGTTACTGAGAACCCAGGGAGTGCTCCAGTGTTTTTGAAAAATTTTTTCGCAAACTTTGCTGACGATTTTTTCACTATAAATCCTTTCTGTAAGAGGTGTAAGCATCACCTAAAAAGTGAAGTGGGTCCCATGCGTCGTTTTCAAGATATGGCTAACTGAAATATCACGCACCGCCACTGCTACAAACCCAATGGAAGTTAAGTAATTTCTGACACCTTAGTAGATTGCCCTTTACGATTAACATTCTGCTAAAGAATTAATTCTGCAGCTACATAACAGGGACTCCACTTTACTTAGGTGTTTTTAATTCTAAAAACTCTCACATTTTAAGTGAAGAAAATCGGCTGTAGAAGTGCACTACTTCTTGTACACATTTTGAATAAACGGTACGATATAGTAGGAAATTTTATTTTGGGACCTGTCGCACTACCTGCTAGGTTGTGTGACCGAAATTGTTTGGTTTGGAATTTCTTCATCAAGAATTTCCTGGAATTCTTGACAAACTGCGTGCATGCAGCGCTCCCATTCATTCACATCGCCATTCAGTTAGAAAACATTTAGATTATGTGTTTGCACATAGTTTAAATGCTTGTTGATTGTGGTAGTGACTTCCATTGGCCCTCTAGCAGCCCAGATTTAAATCCGTTAGATTTTTACTTTTGGGGTTATTTGAAAATAATTATTAATGGCATTGTATCACTCAATAGCAGAAAACTTAAGGACATCATACCATCCGTGCAATAGATCAAATAATATTATAATTCGTTTCTTGTTGTAGAATATTTAATGGAATGTGTAACTTTTCGTTTTCTTATCGTTGCCATATTGCGTTTATTATATTTATTTTTTTACTGCCACTGTTTTTAATATATGATGTATATTTTATTGTTGCATTGTTTCATTTGTTGAGCAATGTGACGTATGTAATATTTGTTGGCTGATACACTGTATATGCGGACATCTATGATTGGCAGTGCTTGTCAACGTCGATCGTGAGAGTAAAATATTATAATAGCCGGCAGTGACTCTGAAATAACGTCTTAATATTAGGTTACGTTGTTATTATCTTCATTTGGTGCTCTCCCTTTGTCATTTGCCGTATTAGACTGATTTATGATGTGAAAGAATTATTTTACAAAACTGTTTTAAAATGCTGAAATAGTTGTACTTATTGAGGCGCATTTTTTAAGTTTCATTTGTTTCTCTGCTGTAATAGCCTCCCACATAATACATATCTAAATATGTACCCCTTTAAAATCACTATAAAACATAAATTCCCTTCAAAGTTAATTTTGTTAAAGGGTAGAGTTAATAAAAATGACAGATATGCACATTAACCAATACATTAAAAAACATTTCTGATTAATATTTGCATAACTGAATTTTAGTTAAGTATGCCGAAAGTAATCATAGGAAATTCAAATGCTATGTGATATATAAGGGGTACAGATGCAAAACTCACATTATTCATAATTTTTCGAAATAGAGTTAGTGGCGCTATCTTGTTCATCGTGTTGAACTACACCATTTTAAATCTTAAAAGTGGTATAAAACTTACATTTTCGTATTGATTTTAAATTGTGGAATCTATGAATTGTTTCAAAACTTTCAAAAGAATGTTAGACCTTTTTACTGTCAACATTTCTTGTACTTTGCAATTTTAGGTTCATCATAAAAATATTTCACTTCATCAGTCAATGATGATAATAAAACCGTATTCTAAGTATTTTGTGCAGCTTTTTATTTTGATTATAAACTACCATATTACATAAAAATTTTATTGATATACCATTAAGTTTGTTTCCAAGTTCCTTTTCTTAGCTTAACTTCATGAATTTTAGTGTAAACAATAATATTATATAGAATTATCCAAAAAAGTTGTATCAAAACTCACATTATCCAAATTTTAATTCACTTTCATGGAGTCAAATATTGTTGTGCTGTTATTTTACCAATTGAGAAGCAAAGTTAAAGTTCTAATGCAAATACCAAAAAAAATAAATAAAAAATCAGTGCCTTAAGTCACTTGAAAAGTGAGAAATCAGTTATTCCTTCTTCCTGAAAAATTTTAAAAAGTGGATAATGTGAGTTTTGCATCTATACCCCTCATATATAGAATTTTCTCTATTTTACCTTTTGATTTGACTTGTACCCTACTTAGAATTCAGACAGCGCCAAAGTTATAAATTTGAAAACCATACAGGTAAGTCATATTGTTCAGAGCTTCTGCATTCATTCGACTAATCTCCATCTTGATAACAATTATCATATTTACGTCATATTTCAGCATCAATGCACGATCAGTACAACAGTTCTTTTACATAATAAGTATTACTGTTAGATAAATTTAATTTTAATATTCTGATTATCCCAAAGGTACTTAAATTTATTTGACTGTTACCTTACTGACTACGTAATTGTGTCCGTAATAGAATAAATGACATGAAAAATGGATTTTATGGCATTAATAACAGAGCTTAAACACTCTCCTATAAATGTAGGCATGGCTTTATATAATTTAACATTATTTATAATGAGTGAAATAAAACTCATGAACTTTGAGGTTTATATATGAAAAAATTGACCGTTTCTGAAGAATTGATTTACATCTGGTCGTTCAGTTTGAAAAATGGACGTTTAGTGTAATAATAAGTGTAATATTAATAGTCTTAGCAAGTTTAGCATTTTCTACTGCATATTATATCATTAGGCACGTGTTCCAGTGTCTCGAAATTAGATTACATTTTTTAAAAAGAATTTATCAAATGTTAAATCCGTATCTGGCATGAAATCCACTTTTCATTCATTCATTATTTCAACTAGTGATAGAGTTGCGTTATGATAATTAATAATTACATATTCTGCAAAAAAAATGCAGGGTAATATTCAATATAAATATAGTTGCAATGTTATAGCTCTCATGAAGAGCCTACTAAAACTAAAATATGAAAATATTTCACATTTCACATAGACAATATAAAATTACATACATACAAGACTTTTAATGAAAAATAAATGAGTACATATGTGCAATTTGAGGAAATTGCATTCCCACATTTCCAGTTGTGTTTACATAAGTGAAAAATAATTAATATTTCTATGAAGATCAAAATTTTATCACATAATACAATATTAAAAGGGCAATTATAGTAACTGTATCTAGGTCTGTATATTTTTATATATATGTACATATAAACATGGGTCATTTTACGGAAAGCTGGTGATACGCGAAATTAATGAATAGGTAGGTATCTTATTTAGAGCTGAAATAATATCCAATATTGAAATAATGCGGGATCCGCATAAAGGCTACATACACAACTTTCTGTTATTTACTACTAATTAAAAGTATCAAAAGCAACATAATGATTTTCTGTGTTAAGAGAAGAGATTAAAACGTAAATTTGGAGGCTGTAACCTGTCTCATAAAAACTTTTTGTGTTCCACAAAATAGGATTACTTTCGATAACGCAGGCAATAGGGCTTGACTAGAAAATGGGAGAGTTTTTATAAACTTTACAACCACAAAATATCAATTCCAGATTACAACTTACAGTTATTCATCAAATAAAACAGTGCTTTTTTTAAATTGAGCAAGTAAACTTATGTAGACCTAGAGGGATACAAATCTGAAATGCGAATGTCTGAGTATTGCCCGATCAAAAAGTAATTGGTAAGTAGTATGACTGACACAATATTAAGAATACACTCCAGAATGGTGAATTATTTTCATAATAGAAACAATACTGTACTGTAGAGTCCAGTTTGAACAATGTGTTTTATCGTTTCTGTATTATTTATTAATTTATTGACTAAACAAACAAACCCTGTACATGTTTGGATCGAAACATTTACGTAGTTTTTTAGGGACTAAGACTTAAGGACTAAGACTAAGGTAGATTCTCCACTTCGAAGTAGCATACGTCTAGGCTAATTATGTACATAAGTAGGTACAGGGTATCCCAATTTAATGTCTCCCTATATGTTGGGTTATTTTCAAACTACACAGAATATTCAAATGCTGAAGTTATGCGGAATTTTCCAAGGACTCTGAATTTAGCCATAGGATTTTTAAAAAATCAAAAATTATTAAATTCTGAAATCAAAGAAATTTTAGTGCAAGATATTATTAAGTAGTATACAAGAAGTATTGCAAAAGTGTCGTTATCACATCCGGAAGTGACTATTAGGTACTACATCAGTTTTTTTAGACACCCTATTCTTTTTAGTCATTTCGTCTTTCTAAACCTGCTGATACATAAATTTGTATAGTTATCTATTTATAACGTTATCTAGTTGTAACGTTGACATTATTTGTTTTAACCAGGTATTTGACGAATCATTTCTTGAAATACGACAAAAGAAAAAACACTACCAATGGAATCACAACTTCCACATCCAAGTTTTCCACATTTAATTTGCCTAAATCGCTAAAAACGTACATATGACCTTTATGACCACTATTACCTTTATGACCGATATAATTTTTGCGACCAATACGACCTCTGTGACCTGTGTAACCCACATAACCTTTACAATCTATTGACCTAAATGAACTTGACGACCTCTATAACTTTATGGTATTTATGACTTTCATGACCTGAATCAAGTTTTAAAATATTTGTAATATTTTCCTTATTGAATTCTAGTGCACCTCCTTTCTTTTTTTTTTCTAATCTTCTTTCTAACTCAAAATATTGGCAGAAAGACGTTAAATTGGGACACCGTGTACATATGTATATTCAGATAATGAAAAATGCATTCAGTTATAAATTTGAAAGGCATTCGCTTTGTTATAAAATATTTAAGCACCAATTATATGGTTTATTATGGATTCCCACGATCTCTCAATTTTAAGGAATATTGATAAGACTTATATAATTAAGTCTTATCATTTATACAAACCTATATAATTATTAATAAGAAATAACAAAAAAAAAAGAATAGAATAAAAAAACTGCACATATTACAAAATTTTATGGTTTCCGTAGAGTGACCCATTTATGTATAAGAATGTTTGCATGCGCTATTAAAAAGAGACAGCATGTAGTTACACTTGCACTAACACATGTAAATAAATACAGACACAACACATCCTCCTCACAAAGTGCTCAAAAACGTGGCCGCAGTAGACAATCAAAAGAAAAACCACAACTACTACCACGCCGTCTGTACACAGCGAGGAAACGACTCCGGCTCCATCTTCCGGTTCAGCGAAACGCTATTCGGGAAGGAGGAATAAACAGAGTAAGACGACTGGTGCTCCCGTTGTGGAAAACGCCAACAATAACAACAATAACAACGGCAACGGCGGTTTCAGCAGGAGAGGATACAAGCCAAGGATTCAGGCGTCGTCGGTGGAGCAAGCTGGATCGGCGTCTTCTAGTTTGTACAAGTTTAAATTGAACAGGTTTGTCTATAGTTTACGAATCCGTGTAGGTAATAGTAGATCCAAGATGGTAGCTATTAATAATGAAGTTATTGTGTTAAACTTGACAATAGACGCTGAAGTAAAATAGGTTTTCCTCTCAAGTGATGAGTTTCAGATAAACGCTACTTCATACGTCTACCATTCGTGGCTAAATTATATAGGATGAACATTAGTTACCTGAACTTCAGGGAGAAATTCAACACGCCAAAATAACTCTTTCAAACACTGTTTTTAGGAAGTAAGAACCAATGTCAGAAATATAATTTATACTCTCAAATATTATGCTAGGACGAGGCATCTTGAAAATTCATTTGATTTTCAATAGTTGCAATTTTGATTACATACATGAATCTGCCACAAGAGTAACTTTATAATCATTCTGTTGCGTGGAATTTCAAATAGTAAATTATATCAAAACTCATGGCACTATATTCCTTTACATTTAAGACACAAGAAGTATTTATGTTACTAGTAGGTACTAGTATTATTCTAGTAGGTACTACTAATTTATACTACAACTATAAATACTACTCCATTTGTTTGCTATTTCCATGACTCATTGTGAATTTAGACATTAAGACATGTATACTTTTGAGTACTACATCTGAAAGAAAATGGCGTTCAAAAATATTATTTCTATTTCATTCAGCTGTGAGGAATATACATGTATATTAAACACTTTTAATTATGGTATGTATCTGTGTAATCTAACCATTCAGTAGCACTGACTCTGACAAAGCTTCTCATTTTTGAAAAATTGAACTTCCGCTGATAGGCTTGTGGCCAACTCAATGAAAATATTTTAAAACGGCTGCAGATCCGGTTCTACCGGAAGTCAGCATCAACTTCTTAATTTTAAATTGGTTGTGCCTTTTTTATTTCATGATTAGATTCTACACATTATTTTAAGTACGCTGTTGTCAGGTTTGCCATTACCTATCTTTACCATTTTCAACTTATTTAGTTTTTTTTTTTTACTTTTGTTCACTAATATTTTTGAAACAATATGTAACGGTATAAAATATGTGTATTGCCACTGTGGTTGGGAGAATCCTAACTAAAATTTAGTACATATTCAAGCTATATAAACTCGATTTCTTTTTTCAATAGAATTCCTCATAATTTTCATTAGATATCAAGAATTAAATTCTACATGGACCTGTATTAAAATACACTATACGTATCTTTCTCGTTTCTTTATTTAGTTATATGTCTTTTTTTTTATTTTCTTAAAAATAACGTTTAACAAATAGGTTTATTTTCAATCAATATTCGAGTTATATACTGCGCCTTTTATGTTCGTCAACATTTATCAAAATCGAGAATATTCAAATAGGTACATATGGGGCATTTCACGCCAACTAAGTGAGGTCAAAAAAAAATATGTTTGAAACATATCACAATCGATAGTACTTGCTAACAAACTAACTTCTCTAAAATTTTAGAATTTTTGAGCCACAAGGAGAGGGATGGTGAGGGTGAGAAAATACAAATTTTCGTTTCGACGCTAAAATTTCAATCTTTCTCGGTAAGAAAATGAAAAAAATTACAAAGAATGTTGCAATGGCTTTCGATGTGTTTTTTTGCGTAGAATACGATAAAAATTATTTTATTTTTAAATTTTCCCCAATTTTCAAAATTATTGGGGGTAGTTTTCACCCTTATTTTGAGGATTGAAAGTTTAAAATCGAAATTTCGAAAAGTATGACACGATTTTTTCTATTTTTTTAATTTCTTTTGTGTTTGTACTTTCGATTAATTTTTAATTCATAATGGGCGTCGACCAGGAACTGGCCCAAAAAAAAAACGCCACTCCCGGCCAAGATTATTTATATATTTTATTTTATATTTTTAAATTGATAAAAATACCATCGTATTCTACGGGAAATTTTCGTACGGTAGATTCGTAATCAGCGACCCCAAAAACCTTGGAATATGTTATTCACTTGCCATTTACTATCTCAGAGGATGAGAAAATACGCTAAAACCACGTTTTTTCACATTTGGGTCGTTTTTGGGCCAGTTCCTGGTCAATGCCCATTATGAATTAAAAATTAATCGAAAGTACAAAAAAAAAGAAAGGAAATAAAAAAAAATTGAAAAAAAAATCGTGTCATACTTTTCGAAATTTCGATTTTAAACTTTCATTCCTCAAAATAAAGGTGAAAACTACCCTCAATAATTTTGAAAATATTTTTATCGTATTCTACACAAAAAAAAACATCGAAAACCATTGCAACCTTCTTTTTTTTTTTTTTAATTTTTTTTTTTATTGAGAAAAATTGAAATTTTTCTCAATAAATCGAAAATTTGTATTTTTTTCACCCTTACCATCCCTCTCCTTGTGGCTCAAAAAATCTAAAATTTTAAGGAAGTTAGTTTTTTAGCAAGTACTATCGATTGTGATATGTTTCAAACAGAATTTTTTTTTGACCTTACTTAGTTGGCGTGAAATGGCCCATATGTATCTATAACATTTTTAAGTATAATTCCTGAAGTCAATTATTATTTACCCTGTCACGAAATATTTGTCTTAATATCGATTGAAACTGTAAAGTAAAATAATTATCGAGTATTATTGTATATAACAAGTTTGAAAGTGTAAATTCTCATAATTTATATTCTAAAATGATCTTTACAGATGATTTTAAATGCTAATGAACAAAATTAAAAAACTCTTAATAACTAAATGGTAAAATATAGATACCTACATAAAGGGTGCTTCACGGGGACAGGCCTATTAAATGTTTTGGAAGAACTATAAATGGTGTAGAGTTGAAAATTTGTATCTGGGGGGCTTTCAGGAACGCTCCACACATCTAAAATAATGGCGAATGGACCTTGCTGGCTCTTCTGGATATACCGGAAGTGAATATTTACTTCGTTATTTTAAATGGCATGCTATATTTTGTATGCCATATTTAGTTTATGCTCGAGTTTCTGCTCATTAATTTATAGTCACATTAATAACCATTGTATCTCTAAAATGAAGGGTTTTCGGGATATTTCAATTTTAAGAAGAATGATTGAAATTGTAAACCCGTAGAAAAAAAAACTATTAACTTTCGCAGTGGTACATTTTTTTGGATATTTTTTACCATGTAAGTATTAAAGGTTGAGCTTACTGACAATACTTCTAGATACACGAAATATCTACAGGATGCTTGTGAGGGTCAAAATTGAACAACTTTGTCGTTATAAGTCGCTTACTTTAACTCTTTGAGGGGCGGTGGTACAAATATGTACCACCGTTTTTTTGTCCCAGTTTTTTTCATATTTCGGATATATTTTTTGCACTTTATACATGCACATAAATACTTTCTTGACTCTTGGAAGTCTAAGTTATTAGAATTTTGTGTAACATTGCAGTAATGGATATGTTTATATGTTTTTTTTTTATAAACAGTTAACCTGAAAACACGTGTTTTTTTTTAGAAAAAACTCTATTTTTCCGTAACGTAGACAGCTGAGACTCTGAAATTGTTTCTACGTATTCTTTATACATATTTTTTATGATAAATATTTTTCAACATATTTCGCACGCTTGTTTTTTTCAAAATTTTTTTTTGAAAATTTCAGAAAATGATTTTTTTTATGATTATTATTATTTGTTATACCTATATGCCTTCGCTTCTTTTCTTTACCCTCTTTCAATACATCTTAGCATTATACCCATTCTTATATATACTGGGCACGGGTAGCCGAGTAGGTTAAAGCACCGTCTTTCCAGTCGTGATACCTCTGTGCGCGTTGTTCAAGTCCCGGCCGGGGTAGCGATTTTTAATTGTCTCGCTTTCTCCGTCAGGGCTTGATATGCAACCACTAATACACTAGTGTATAGGTGTGGATGCATAGATGCCAATCCAACCGCACATGCCCTAGATTTGGTAATGTTCTGAGTTTTTCTGGGTTTCCTCAGAACTGTAAAGCAAATGCGTTACCGAAATAATCTTAAGTCGCTCCCAGTGCCCCATGGCAAATAATAATAATAGCCACTCCTTCCCGCACAGGTCCCTGAGAGGATATAAGGGGTTACTCTTCTGAGTAATTATAGGGTGAGTATTATTATTATATTATATTATTCAAAAAAAAAATGGTTTGAGGATCAAATGTTAACAAGTCGTAAGTTATATATAAAAAGTAAATATCGTTCCTTAATTTTTAATATAATTTAGTATTTTATAATATCGTTTGCTTCCCTCTTTCATTCATTTCCTATAAGTACTAAGTACTGGTATTCCCCACTATATGGTTATGTGCTATAGACAACAAATGTATTAAGACACAATTAGATTTTTCTGCGAATATATAGCTATCAAATAAATTCAAGAGGATACAAAAATTGAACGATATTATAAAATTCAGTAAGTTCTATTTAAAATGGCCGACTCAAGAAACGATGAAGTTGTTCAATTTTAAACTTCCAATCACTTTACCAAATAATTTGAAATAACTCGAAAACGGTGCATTTTGGGTATAGGGAATGTTAGTATGTAAGAGGATAAAGAAAGGAATGGAATGGAATCATAAAATATGGTACGCTCTATTTAAAATAAACGACTCAATAAAGGACAAATTTGTTCAATATTGACCCCCCATTTTAGGTTTTTTTTTTTTTGGTTGTGTAGGTTTTTCTATATATATAGACTTATTGGCCGGAAGCTCAATCTTTCATACTTACATGGTAAAAATTTTAGAAGAAATTTTACCACTGCGAAAGTTTTTTTTTCTACGTGTTTACTATTTCATTTTTTTTTAATCGATTCGCCCCTCATTTTAGAGATAGCCAGTGGTTATTAAAGTGACTTAGTATACATTTCCAGTATTTCCGGAAGTGCCAGAAATCGCCATTACCTTAGATGTCTAAAGTATCCCCGAAAACCTCCAGGTACAAATTTTCAGGTCCATACCATTTATAGTTCTCCCAAAACGTTTAATAGGCCACCCACAGTGAAGCACCCTGTATATGTAAACTTGATGAACCAAAAATAACGTGTAGAATATAAATATGAAATAAAAAGGGCTAGTCCAATTCCTAATACACACTTTTTATAATCATATGAATACTTTTTTTTTTCAATATGGTCTAAAAGTTGTTTGAAGACGAATTTTTATAATTGAAATTATAGAACTTATATATATGAATATATAGTTGAAAAAAGTTGTATTCAAGGTCTTCGACATTTTTCTGATTATCTGCCAGTAAAATTAGTTCCTATCAAGACCACCCCTAATAAGGGAGAGAACTCAATTTATAAAGCGTAATTACCTCGTCCTAGGAAGTATCATAATCAAGAGGGGATCACTCAACCCCATATGGAGGCTAACTTGCATTCATTGTTCAATTAGGTTGTTGCTCATATTTCACCTCTTATGCTGCAGTGGACAGTTTTTAATATACATCGAAACTATGAGAGTTTCAAAATGTGTGTTCAATCAATTAGTGAAAAACCATGGAGAAACAATTATAACTGGGTACATCATGCACATTTTCCGATTAAAATTAACATATTTTAGTATTTTTCACATAAGTATTTATTTTTCAAAAAGTACATTTTTGCATAAGTCGAATATTAAAATATAGTTATGTATAGACATCAGCAAGTTTATTTAAACTTGTATAATGCTGATTAAGTTTTAATATTTTTGTAAACGGTATTGCATCACGCATAACCTTTTACTAAAAGAGTTAATCCCCAATTTTATTGTATAATTTTCGTGTCATAATAAGTAATTTCGTGTCAGTAAATTTTCAGAATCTCTCCATACATTACCATAACACAGAATACAACATGCATTGTATGAACTGCTTCGAAGCATACATATATCGTATTTCTACATTATCTGAAACTAAATTCTAAAATCGTATTTACTGCCTCTATACCGTTTTTTTGTCAAAAGTTTTACAGCTGCGGGGAATGGTTTAGTAAAACGAAAAATATATAAATTTAATTTTCTTTACATGAAATTATATATCAAAATTAATTACAGGGTATACGAAATAAACTCCTCCTAACATTCATGCAATTTAGAGTAACCTTCTTAAGGTTTGAAGTGGCTGTATTCAATATTGTGTGAGTGATTTACCAATTAAATGTTCTGAACATGTCAAGGACAAAACGACGTAACGTAGCAAATTTTCTAATTTCTAAATTTAAATTTACGACAATTGATTTTGCAAATAATTATTGTTTTACCCCCGAAAAATGTGCAAAAAAAATATTGCTTGATTTTCTAAATGAAGGAATGAACAAATTTCCCTTTAAATTAAATGCAGTTGCACTAAAAAAATTTAAAAAGTTTACAGTCAATGACCAAAATTTACCAAAAAGTGCGTACATTTTTTTTGCTTACTGGTTTTGTCTGTTGTGGCTTATAGGAAAATTGTATAGCTAGTGCTTACTTTGCTACATTTGGAAAATTAAATGGCATAACTATGACAATTGGTCATCTTACTTGTCACCTATCAATCACCGCTATTCTTCTGTCATCTGCATTCATCTAACTAACTCTATAAAATGCTTGCATGTGACAACAAAATTTCTAGGTGGATTGTGGACATTTCTCAGAAATTATAAACAAAGTAAGTATGACATATAGCGATTATTTAGTGTTTTTGTTTAACATTGAGCCAAGATATCTCAAAAATTGACTGGCTGCACGAATATTTGGAGTAATCGTGTAGATGTAGGTATACAATAATTGTATTATACCCCAAGAATCGTATTTAGAGGTAACTGATGTGTTTCCATTACACTGTTCATAATGCTAACAAATTCTATGTGGTACCGTGTTACGACATATGGTATGTTACGTAGGTAGGTATCTATATCTTCAATTTCTTTATTTCTGCGTAAGTGAAAATTATACAACCTCTTAAAGTCGGGAAAGCTTCGCTGATTAGCAGATTTATTATAGAAGTGTGCACTGTTATAGTATTGTTAGAGGCAACGTTGTGGGTAGGGAGTTTTATAAACCAACATTGTTTGCGTAGTAAGTGTAAGTGTCTGTATCACAATGTTTTTTTCATATCTTAATATGCTCATCAAATGAATTTGATGAGCAAATAGAATATATATTTTTTTATTAAATGACAAAATGCAGTGTTTGCAAAATTTTGATGCTTTGATATTGTATCCTATATGTTAAAATGCTTAATATCAATCAGACGTTACCACGGATTATTACTTTACATGATTATTTGTCCAAACATGGTCAAAACAGTTATCAGAAATCAGATATTTTTTACTCAAAAAGTTGTTTATTTTGTTGATAAAAAACATGTTTTGTTCTTGTGTCAGTATTTAACATTTGAATACTTTGGCATTTATACCATTTGGACTGATGTTAGTGAAAGTGAAAATAGTATATCTACATAACAAAGAAATAATTTATATCCTAAAATAAGGTTAAATATGGATACAGTTGAAATGGCAGGCAGATTTCTCACAATCAGTATAGCTTTATTAAGAGGGAATTGTTGATATAAATTTATGAAGACAAAGTTATTCTTGTGATAGCCTGCAGCCTCCTAACAACATTCTATTTTCACCAATATCGGACCTCACCTTGGAATGGAGGTCGATCGGAATTCTTTAAATTATTTAAACTGCGTTTTCCCAAAGAGAAGGACCAATACCAGGTATATTTAGACAGATACAGACTATCATCGGAATATAGAATAAACAGCTATCACATCATGTATGCTCAGGTACTCTCACGCAAACACACGTTACAAACAAAAAGTGTAGGATGTCGATTTACTTCTGTGTTCATTTTTATTTTCTGGATAACCGCATACTCACCTAACTCCACATATCCTTTTATTTATACCTAGTGGTGTAGCTCTTCAGAACGAAAAAAGTTTTGATAGAAAATGTCGGGGAACATATTTTGTATAATTATAGTATATACTATATGATATTCTCTCTTGTTCTGCTAATATCATGGATCTACATGCTTGAGTTTTCACATTGATTAACCATTGTAAAAACAGCCAAAGCTTCAATTTCCCTTTTCCAATTGGAATAACAAATTGAACTAGCAGTTTCCATATCATGCAATCTCATGACACGTTGCCCAAATGATTGTACATATATTGTGACATATGGTAACGTTATATGGTGTAATATTAGTGTTTCTCAGTGTGATATAGTGTGCTATCACACTGAATATGATGGAATGTGAGCTCACGTGATGTGATAGCAGTTTGTTTCTGCCTTAAGAATCAGACAAATAAGGTGAACAACGATAATACTAGAGCTTAAACTATTGGTGTAGTGCGGTCAATAAAAAAATGAGTGTTTGTAAATGAAAAATATTTAATGGACGCAGAACTATCAAATAGAAAACACATTTCATCTTTGAGATTTTACAATAGTTGTATCTTTAAGCAAAATGAAAATTTTGCGAAAAGTACAAGAATCAAAAGTTGTTGTATTAACTTGGTAATTTCGAAAAAAAAAATATATCAAATATTTTGCAAGCCGTTGCCAAGATCTTCTGGGGAGGCAGACAGTTTTTAAAAAAAAAATTTCACAAGTTGCATTTGAAGTTTTTTTGCTATTATAGCCTTCTTCTCAGGCATAGGTAATCACCCCCTAAAATGTGGTGTGGGTCCTATGCCTCCTTACGAAAATACGAGCATGTCAAATTTCACCGGCCGCCACTGCAAAGTATCTATTCGGATTATCAGAATATTACATTTTTTTGAAATATCCCTTATGTAACCTCATAACATTTTTACAGTTAGTAGTCTTTGGCAGAATAATGAGATCACTCCAAACAAAAAAAAGAGACAATTATGTTGATTGTAAATGGAAGTTCGTTTTAGTTTTTGTTTTATTTTTTTTTTTAACTTACCACAGGTTCTGAGAAATTTACAAAAACTATCTAGATATTTTTATCTAGATATTCTTTAATTTTTTTATCATGTTGCACAAAATAAAAACATAATAAGTGCATAAGATATTTAATATATCTCATTTGAAATTGTTATATATTTTGTTTAACATATAAATTGTTAATATGTTATTGAAAAATAAAATCCCTAGAAAATTAGAAGTATGTATGTAGGAATATTTTGTTATACAGTCGTCTGTAAGTTAAACTTAATGCTACGAAAAATTTATCTGCATTATTTTTTCTTTATTATAAACGCAGACGTTTAATGAAACGTCAAAACTTTTATTTTGCGTTGGTAGGAAATTGATAACATCGTTGTACTAGTTATTGTTACGAATCTTTTTTTTTAGAATGGTCGTAAAAATAAAGGGAATTATTATGTGAAAGGGATATAGATAAAAGAGAAATAAATATAACTACCCTTGTTAAAAACCAATAATAAAAGTTATAGCGGCGTATAAACCTGAAGTTGTTTTTGTTGTTAGGCAATTTAATTACTTACTCTATACAATTAGTATGTACAATAGGACGGTTTTTAATTACCTTTGATGGAAATTTTTTACAAAAAGTTTTGGTGCCTCTCCAAAAAGTGTTACTATGTGGCACGAATGCTGATGTACTGTATATATATATAACGTCTTTATTTGATATTCAATCGAATTAGTATAGGTATCAATTATTTGAATACAGATCATAATTAAAAAGTTAAATTAAATAGTTTACCTCTAAACTATTTAAGTTCAGAATAATTAAAATAATAACACTAGTGAACTACCCAACGATGTATTAACGCACTGGATTTGATATATGTGTATTTGTGGAAATTATACTGTAAAAACAAACAAACTCTGATTTTCTAAATGAACGATCTGACATACGTTCATCACTGAAATCACATTCTGATCATTCAGATGAGAACGTGAATATGATCTGGGGCTAAAATAGATGTCATATTTAGAAACATAACCAAAAATTACTCGAAAATCAGTTAGCAAATCTAAAACCACTTTCAAAAAGTAATTTTTCGCAGGATTAGCAATCGATATCTGTATTAAATTCGCATGAAAATCTCATAATATTCAAATTCTCGAAATATGAATATAATAATATATATAATACATGTACTCGTAGATGCCCATTTTGTTTAAACTCTCAAATTGTATCGAATGATATACAGTACAGAACATTTTCTCTTTGAGATAATGAAATTAATATCTGAAGTGGAAGGGAATTGGCCACGCCTTGGGCCGCCTCTAGCTGATAATAAACAAACCCTGGCATCGTATGCCGAGTATAGTTAAAGTTGCAGAATTTGAAATGACAAACTATACAACGCGGACAGCTAAAGAAAAGCATTTTAGGGGAAAGACGCTTTATAGTTTAACCTGCCCGTGACTGTGCGAGGTATTTCGGTTACCCACGATGTAAACATTTATACTATTTACTTTAATAACGCATATATAATATCGTCCTTTTATGTAAGCCTCCACTGAACATTAATATAAGTTAGCACGACATTTTGATGATTTTGATTTATGGAAAAATAAGAACACGGACTGTACCGTCAGCTACACAGAACCTAAACATAGTCACATTGAGTCACCAAAGCACATGTCTGTAATAAGTTAACTATACGTAGAATGTATTTGTCTATTGTGAGAATCTGTCCATTGTGTAAACAGTTAAGCCTCAGTTCACTGTTTGCAATGGGAAGCAAAGGTATGAATAACAGGAACGAAAATTGACCTTCAACGATTTTCATAAATCAGTAAGATCATTGATCTGTTTGCAGATCAAACTATGGAACGACATGAAGAAAATCCGCCTGTGTATGTGATACAATAATAAATACTATATAAAGTTCAAGATACTCATTTTGTTCAAGAAAACATGAGCGAAAGTCTAGATGTCTTATGTCATGTCAGGAATGCAGGAAAACACTTTGTAATATTCATAAGAAAGAAATAAAACAGTATTTTATTCTTGCATGTGGAAGTTGCATACTTAAATTATTTTTCCTTTAGTTTTACATTTTTAATTGCAACTCTGGTTGTTCACCGAGGTGCGGGGTAAGGGGGAAACTCATATCTCTTCCATGTATAAGAAATCAATGTTCCAACTTGCAAAAGTGAAATGTTGATATCATATTTTTTTATTTTATGGAACTCTCTGTGCAGTATGTTTGTAATGCACAATAAATTTTTAATGTATTATTATATACCAAGTTTGGATAATTAAATAATTTATTGACCGCGTTTTTAAAAGTCGATTTATAGTCGGAAAGTACGGCAACGCTGAACGGTTTGAAAGGTTTGCCTTCAGCAGTTGGCTAGGCTACTCGGCGAAAATTGTTGACAGATTACAACCTCAAAAAAGTTTGTCGGTAATGGTTCGGCCAAGCGGAAATTTTGATAAACGAAATGAAAAATCTGATAGATTACGTAGGAAAGCTCGTTTTATTTTGGCAAAACAATTACAGAGAGTGCAATATGGCGTTGAGGCAGGGAAGTAACGCAAAAAGGAATAATTAGGAGACGCGGCGTCGCCGCGTCGACAGAGCGCCAGCCCGATTGCGCGGAACACCCAACATTAAATTGATAATTGAGTGCAACACAGCTGGTCAATCATGTCCATATAAATCTATGTTTTTTCTAGACGTTATTGCGATGCGTGTACAAAATTTCAGGTTTTTCTAATTATTCAAAGCGTAGTTTTTATCAAATTCAATACCTACGTCCATAAGAGCCCATGTTAAATTTCGTTTTTTGATGATTTTTTTCTCGCAAACTAGATGGTGAAAATACCCCAAACAATTCTGAAGATTAATTTTATTACTTGAAGAATATATGCATATCAACAATTTTATCAACTTTTAATTATTTTTGCAATTCCAGACGAACCGCCTTAATGGAATATGTTTTTCAATTTCTATTTCTACCTATAGTTTTGCTGAAATAAATATAAAATAAGTAAAGTTTCAAAGTCACAGAAAGTAACATGCGGTAACTGAATTCCACCACTTGGCTTGTTACGTATATTTTATTAGCATGGTCACGGGTGGGTAAATACGTAGAAGTTTCAACCTAGTATAATTAATACCTATGTTACGGTTTGGACCATGTAATGGTGAATAATACAATACGAAATTGGATTTTCCAATATTTTTGACGTCTTAAGCCACGGGTTATTATTTACCAAAAATAAAACAATAATTTGGGCGACTTTTCATATCTAGCGGGAGAGTGTTAGGGGGAGAGGCACCACAATACATATTTCAGAAAAAATATAACGACGACCCTAATGCATATACTAATTGCAACATAGCTTGAAGTTTCTTATTGGCAATTTCGAAACGTATTATAGGTACTATAAGTTTAGAGATATTAAAGTGCCATTATTATGTAAAACATATTAACCAAAATTACACGCTTATCTCTGCTCCCAACACGATGTTCTTGTCCTGTTCCGACCCGACCGGTCCCATCCTTTAATAAATTATCCCCGGGAAATTTACTATCTTGGACACGAATGTATGCTCCGTCTTAAGCTGAAACCCATTACATATTCCTTCTTATCTGTATTACAGATCGCCCGGCAGATGGCAATACAAAACTACATCCAAGCCCCGGGTAACCATCCGAAAGCAAAACAACGAGGAGTCGACTAACAATAACAACGACACGCCGGGGACGACGTCTCCCTCCCTGCAGGACGTCTCGCCTCTAATCCACGACGTCGTCGTCACACCTCAGGCCAGATCCGACGACGTCGATAGCCTGGAGGGTTCCGAATCAATTGCTTCAATTATCGACGAGAACTCGACGGAGAATAAACTGGATACGCCCGCTTTTCCTATAGAAACTATTAAAGTCGAAATTTCGACGCCGCCCGACTTCGGCGACATCTACTACGAAATTGCCACAATCAAGTCACCCCTATACTTTCCAGGTAATGCTATAACTATAGTATCAGGTTTTCATTTCACTTCCAGCGGCGTCGACCAGGTCGCCCGTCATCTATGGGTGAAATGACCCCAGCGAGCCTTCAATTGCGATATTTTTAGACCAAGGTGGTTCAAATCCGATATTAAATAAAAAAATTGGAGGGTTCTGTATGGGCCACACTGGGGTTGCATGGGTTCTTAAGGAGCCACACTGTAATCGTTTACTAGTTACCCCATCTACACCATGGCATATCGCTTGTCCGGAAGAATAGTGCCACATCTCGAAAATTAGAACTTGTCAAGAAACGCAATTGAAAGTCATTATAATCTTTCACTGCGTAATGGAGTGAAGTTTTGTTTTAATTATATTATACATAATATAATATAATATAATATACCTAATATAATTATTATTGGTCTCTATTGCTCTCTGTTGCTCAGTGAAAGATTATAATGACTTTCAACCAGCCAAACCAGCTCGGTGGTCTATCATGAATGACCTGTGACTTATTTAATACGTACGCTAATTTTATTTCAATTAAATAGTGACGACGCAAAAAAATGTTACTCTACCGATAACGAAAAAACTGATCACGTTATAGGGGACGGTTATATTAGATCAGAATTAATACAAAGAAGGAAATCGCCGGACGTGAACAGATACGTCGTCACTTGCCATTAGATACGTCACACTGATGAGATGTAATAATATCGAAATCCGGATCTCTGACCTTTAAATGGTTAATGACGATGAGCGGGAAATCATCCTCTGTTCATTGATTTTAACGGTTTTATCGGTAGAACGTAATTTGCAGTAGTACATCTGGTAGTTTCTGACCTTGTCGGACCAGAATACGTCTATGTTCTTCGATTATACATGGTCAGCAATAATGTCTTAGAAAGAGTCTGAAATAATGTTTGTATTTATTTAACCGTTAGGACACGTTTTTAAATAAAAGTTGTTTGACTTATATGTTTGCATGTTTTGTTCTATTATCGATAATGTAAGAACAATGTTTTTTATCAAACGCAAAATAAGTAACCATTTTTAATTTTTTTTCAGCCTTATTCATATTTCAAACATTTTTTCAAAGTTTTTATTCGTTAGTTAAAACATATGTACCTAGGTATGTATGTTTGCAAAATCAACAAATGTTTTAATTTAGCATGTAAAGCGAGAAACATTCTAATCAAAAGCCGCAGATAGTGGTTTCGAGCTTATTAGATGTCATCACAGTGACATAATTGACGGAGAATGGCTAAGAACGAACGTCGGTTGTATCTTGATCAAGAGAGTATACGGTGAGGTTACTTTCGCGGTATCACCGCGGTACATTTTAATGGGATTAGACATATTTTGGAGGTCCGACAAAGTCGGCAACTAGCAAATGTCATTCCCAAAGCATTCTCTAACGGTAAAACCATTACGCTCGTATCAAAGGAGAAATATTTCTCGTCCTTCGTCGTTTAACATGTAAAATCAAATAATTATGTTACATAGTGTTGTGCTACACTCTAGTGCTACATTCTCTAACAGTAAAATCATTAAGCTCGTATCAAGCGAGAAAGATTTCTCGTCCTTCGTCGTTTAACATGTAAAATCAAATAATTATGTTACATAGTGTTGTGCTACGCTATAGTGCTACACTCTATAACAGTAACATCATTACGCTCGTATCAAGCGAGAAATATTTCTCGTCCTTCGTCATAGCATAACATGTAAAGTCAAATAAATCTATTGGACAGTGTAGCGCTACACTCTAGTGCTACACTCTCTAACAGTAAAATTATTACGCTCGTATCAAGCGAGAAATATTTCTCGTCCTTCGTCATAGCATAACATGTAAAATCAAATAAATCTGTTGGACAGTGTAGCGCTACCCTCTAGTGCTACACTCTCTAACAGTAAAATCATTACGCTCGTATCAAACGAGAAATATTTCTCGTCCTTCGTCATAGCATAATATGTAAAATGAAATAAATCTGTTGGACAGTGTAGCGCTACACTCTAGTGCTACACTCTCTAACAGTAAAATCATTACGCTCGCATCAAGCGAGAAAATTTCTCGTCCTTCGTCATAGCATAACATGTAAAATCAATAAATATTGGACAGTGTATGTTTACAGTAAATTACGCTCGTATCAAGCGAGAAAAATTTCTCGTCCTTCGTCATAGCATAACATGTAAAATCAAATAATCTGTTGGACAGTGTTCGCTCTAGTGCTTCTCTCTACAGTCAAATCATCTTCTAGCATAACTGTAAAATGAAATAATTATGTTTAACAGTATTGTGCTACACTCTAGTGCTATACTCTCTAACAGTAAAATCATTAAGCGCGTATCAAGCGAGATTTCTCGCCCTTCGTCATAATATGTAAAGTCAAATACAAAACGGTGTGGTGCTAGACTCTGATGAATTTGTAATTTGACTGTCATTGTCCAAAAGTAAATTTAAAATATATTTATAGAGACAAAGTTTCTTATATTTTAAATATGTATATATGTAATTAAATGTTTGCTCATCAGTAATATAGAATAAGAAGTATTTATGTAACTTTGCACGTGACTGTTGAAAATTAAATTTCGATGTGGATTTTGTTTTGTTCTTTCAATTGCGGCTGCTTTTTCTGTGTAAGCTATTAAATAATAAATTTATTATTTTTTTTTTTCGAAATTTCGACGTCTACTGCGAAATTGCCACAATTAAATCACCCTATACTTTTCAGGGAATGCGATAACGAAAAATTGAAAGCGTTATACGGTTATACGCGTGTCACACATTCAAAATTGTATCACGGCATTATAAAGTGACGGATAACGCAATAACACACCGAAGAACTTCATTGGATGACGAGAAGTCAATTTTCCCCGGTAAATAGTTTAAGGCACGAGGTAGTGGTTTTACAATCAAATCACGAAAGGGAAAACGACAATTTACACAAAATTTGATATATGAAAAAATTATATATGGGTCATTTCACGCGAGATTTACAATGAAAATTTCAATTTGACCGAAATATTTTTTTTTGTTGTTCTTTACACCAAAATATTCGACACGTATTTTTTCGTTTTGGGGAAATCGCAAAAATTTCGACTTGAATGAATACTCGAAATATGAAAGTACAAAAAAACACTACATTTTTGTTCGCTGATTACTCGGAAAGTACGGTACATTCGAAGAAAAAGCTAAGGCAATAAAATTTAAGATTTTTCTTCCTCTTTCCAGCCATGTGGTCAAAATAAATATTTGACAAATTTTTATTGTATAATTACCGACTTTTCATAAACAAATACACTTTTTTCAAAGTTGGACATTTTTTTCTCAATTTTTTTTTTGCTATAAATATTGCTTAAACTATCAACAATTTACTGTAAAATTTGTAGAGTGGGTAGTCTGTAACTTTTTTAGATACAAGTTTTTGAAGAGAGGCGAACACGCTTGGAGCGCGCGCTGGACGCGATGATTCTCGTATAAACTCGTCACTTCTCGCGGTTGTACAGGAACAAGACGTGGTGACTCCGCATTTTTGAACCATCCTGCAGCAAGTGCGTCGTTTAACATTTTTTTTATCAACAATGTCATTTTCATTTAAAGATCGTTGTTGCAACCCTTTTAAAGCAAGCAGTCACACCAAAAGTGTTAATAACAAAAATTTACGGCGCCCATCGCCTTCCTTATGTAAAATTTTGATATGTTTGAATGCAAACGATAAACTGTGCACATCGTGTAGACAAAAAATCGGAAGAATGTCCGATTCTGATTGTTGTGAGTATATTATTACTAAATTGCAAAATAATGAATTCAAAATATTATTGTGATGTGTATTAGGTATTATCGCTTGCAATTTTTTAGTGCGTTTCGAATCTCAACGTTATTAACACTTTTGGGTGACTGCTTTCTTTTAAAAGGGCTGCAACAACTATCTTTAAATGAAACTTACATTGTTGATAAAAAAAATGTTAAACGCGACGCACTTGCTGCAGGATGGCTCAAAAATGCGGAATCACCACGTCTAAAGGAACAACCGCGAGTCGCGACGAGTTTATACGAGAATCATCGCGTCCAGCGCGCGCTCCAAGCGTGCTCGCCTCTCTTCAAAAATTTGTATCCAAAAAGGTTACAGACTACCCACTCTACAAATTTTACAGCAAATTGTTGATAGTTTAAGTAATATTTATAGCAAAAAAAAGTCCAACTTTGAAAAAAGTGTATTTGTTTATGAAAAGTCGCTAATTAAACAATAAAAATTTGTCACAATTTTTTTTTTGAACACATGGCTGGAAAGAGGAAGAAAAATCCTAAATTTTATTGCCTCAGCTTTTTCTTCGAATGTACTGTACTTTCCGAGTAATCAGCGAACAAAAATATAGTTTTTTTTTGTACTTTCAGATTTCGATTACTCATAAAGTCGAAATTTTTGCGATTTCCCCAAAACGAAAAAATACGTGTCGAATATTTTGGTGTAAAGAACAATAAAAAAAATATTTCGGTCAAATTAAAATTTTCATTGTAAATCTCGCGTGAAATGACCCATATTGGAAAATGAAAATAAAACGTTTTGTAATCAACTCGTACAACTTGATTCCACCATTTCTGAGAGGTTTTAGCTTAGGATGGGGATAGGGTACTGAACTATAACTATTAAACTCTATAATAATGCAAGTAAGAACAGTATTTTTCTAAGCGCCTTCTACATTATATACGCGTGCATTCCTTTCCCGCGCTACATACAGTATTGACCCTTCCCGAAAACGCTCCAGAGCCCGCGTTTGCGCAGGAATATGCCATTTCGCCGTGGGAAAGCGGGATACTCTTACGCAGTTTTACATGCCGGCAGACAAACCTTCCGAAGGCTAACTAATTATAATAATAAAAAGTAAAAATATAAAACAAAATGTAAAATAGAAAACCAAAATGTAAAATGGAAACAATACAAACAAGGAATAAACAAGTTATACGTATTAATTAATTATGTACAATGTCAACTTTCATGGACTCACTGTAAATATTTAAACTACTTCTTTCAAACTGTGTGATATATGTTTACAAACCATTTGATGAATAATAAAACCATCCGAATTAATCAGTTCATAGGCGTCCCGATTTTTGTTCAAGTCGTATTGTACAAACTGCCTCCCCTCATAGCGAAAATCTTATTGGATATTAACTTCTGTGACGTAATGTTGTGCCACGCCCACTTTTGAGGATTTCAGTAACAGAACTTGTTTCACTTACTTTTAGAATTTGTTAAAATGAACTGAAGCTATCGGTATGTTCAATTACTGATATCGTTGTGTACTATAAGAACAACTTTTTTTGTTTTATTTTATTATAAAGTTGTCTATATAAAACAAACTATGGACACTGTATGGACTCTGTATTATTACTTATTATTTCCAGACTTCTTGTAGAAAGCCTTGCAGCTTTCTCTGGGATTGTGTTTGTAACGCAAACTACCTTTATTACGGTACTTAACATAATCCATTTCAGAAACCTCATAATCTAAGCTTCCTATTTCATAAAGAAACTTTGAATTCAGCTCTGTCTGCAGTTTTAACTCCATTGTAATACTGTTCTATTTATGGAATTGGGTTGTGCTTCCAGACAAAAAGAGAAGTATTTAGTCTATGGAGGCATTCAATTTAATTAAAAGATATATTTTTCGTTCTTGCGCATTTCTTCTTTATTTATACACTTTGTTAATGTATATCCTTTAGTATACTTTTAAGGGCGGAACTTTCTCTTAACTTCATTGTACCCTTCCCTTTCGAAGTAAACTGAAAAGTATCATAAATATTCGTCAAAGGGTCCCTTGACAAAATCTAATTGTATTTAATCTGCGCTGTCAAAACTGAAAATTAAATTCAGTTGATTGCTTGAGTTTACTTTTTCATATTATTTCAAACGTATTTCAGTTTGGTATTTAATTTATGATTATTATTTATGTAGTAAAAATTAAAAAGAAAAGTAGGGGCGTCAAAAAAAGTGCAAATAAAAAAAGCATTAAAACTACATATGCGTAGTACTATGCGTTTTAACGAATTTATATAAACAGTATAAATTTAATAGAAAAAATAGAAACAGGTAATTTTTTTAAAGGGTTATGCTATATCGTGCACATTTTGTAGTGTTAATTAAAATTAAACCACAAGAAAGTTATGATACAAAAATTAATAGGGGTTGCTTATTTCAATACCATGCGGCTGCAGAGGAAAAAAATATTACCCCAAGTCGTCCTTCTGTTAATAAAATCTCAAATTCTTATGTTATTCCGTTATTGAGATAAAACATTTATTTTTGGCAAATCGAAAATATGTTGGATGTTTTCTTGATTTTCTTTTCTTACGGAAACGATCAACGAATGGTTGTATCTGATACATATGTAAGTACTGCACTGTGCAAACCGACGAATGCGAAAATAATTTCATTTTTCTAATGTCGAGAGGACGAATCTGTAGAATTGTAATAAAGTCTGATTTAATATATTAGTGTAATCTTAAAATCGACATTAATTTGTAGTTATTTCAAAAAAAAAAATTAAAAATGCAAAGTAGGAGGCAAATATGAATAGATCGAATAAATTTCGATATTTTTCCAGCTTTATTATTATTAGAGTTCGTGCGAGCGCGGAGTGTAACAGGACCGTAGTCAGTTAACGAATGAATATATTAATATGATTACCTACATAAATTATGTAACAACATAGTATTATTTTTACCAAAGAGTACGGTTAAGTCAAGGATAAAATACCTATATAAATTAAGATAACACGTAAGAATGGCAACACTTACCGCAAACCTCAGTGTTGAGACAAGGTTCCCATGGCAGGTTGGCGGTGGTTAAAACATATTATTATGTGCTTTTCTAATTGTACTGGAGTGAAACGGCGACGTTTATCACAAATTAGCTACTGAACGCCCGCAAGCTAGCTTCGTCTATAATAAAATATACGAAATTGTCCGCAATGTCTTCGCGTATTGATGTCACTACATTGTTGTAAACCCGATCGACATATGCAAGTGTTAACGTACTTTCATGAGGAATTTTTCGGCCTATATATTTTTATAAAAACGTACGTAACTTGGGGTTCTCTAGTTTGTTTAATGGAATATTGCTTGTAATAAAGGCTTCTGTAAGTTCATAGAAAAATACGGAGTCGTTGGCGCTGGACGAGGCATGGCCTTTCAGATGTCTGATGTTACTTTAGTTTTATCTGAAAAATTTATAATGCGTTCACGTACAGTACAAAAAAAGTCATTTCCTTGAATACGTATCTCCCTAAACCCCCTCGGGATCACTGTCAAACCACGTTTGAAAACCTCACTTTTACGTACCTCACTTTATTCTTCTCCCCTCAACTAATAAAATTATTAATTTTTATTATATATAATATTTATTATAACTTATTTAAACACACGGCGAATACAACGCACGGCAAATACGTAAAAACGAAACGTATCAACGCGATGCAATACCCGCGACTGTCTGTTACAGCGTGCCATAAATAACTAAAATTGCTAGCGTAGTTTTCGTAATGCAAGTCAGCTGTGAACTGTGAAGGCCAACGAGTCAAGGGCAGGACATGCACAGTGTCGGCCCTGGGACATTCGCGTTTGGTAACAAGTAATAATATTTATTAGTTTCTGTGAACAGTGAACATATTAACATTTTCATTCGTAAACTGACTACGGTCCTGTTATACTCCGCGCCGCACGAACTCTAATTATTATAATAGGTAGTATTTGTAGCGCGTGTCCATATAAGTTCAACTTTCTTCATAATTTCATACTACTTTATTACTTTCATAATTTTAATCTGTAATTAGAAACTCAACTCTTCGATTTTCTTGACTGTTCTGTATTTTTACAATTAAAAAATACAAAATAAATGATGTCAGTATAACATTATACAAATGATATTGAAACCAAATAAGTGCTAAAAGTATCCATCTGAATGCTTTAAAACTGTATACGACTCTTTTAGGTATATTTCTCAGAACTCATATTTTTCAACAGATGCTAAGGTTTTCTTGGAGAGTCCTTACACAGAATATCTTTCAAACAGAAAAGGAATAATATATAACATAAAGAGACTACGCTTAATGCGAGGACACGTGTTAAATATTTTTCTCACCTTTCGTTTCATAAAGCCGATAAACGTGGGACATCTTACTCCCACAAATATAATTTGCGTTTTAACGTTCCAGTGGTTCATATCTATATATGAATATTTTAAACTGCAACATGCAGTTTTTTTTATTTATTATGATTGTTTCCTGAAAAAAGAAATGTATTAAGAGATAATGTTATCATTCTTTAATAATTATTTATCAGAAAACAAAATTAATAATGGCCTGAAATTTTGATTTAGTTTGACGAAATACAATTGAAAGGTGTCTTGTTTTTGTTAAACCGTAGACATTTTATAAAGGGTGTCCCATAATTCACGCAATATTTGAATTTGCCGCCATTGGTGCAGTAAAGTGTTAAAAAAAAGAAAACAGTTTGACAGTTGACAGTTTAGGGTTAGTAAAAATGGAGCACTACACGAAAGAATAACGCGAGTTCATTGCTGAACAATATTTCAGAAATGATGAAAGTTTGGCTGCTGCAGTTCGCAAATTTCGTACAAAATATGATCGGAATATTGATTTAACTTCGTCAACTGTGAAGAGAGTAATTGAAAAGAGAGTGTTGGGGAAGAATTGCAAATTTCAAGAAGCTCTCTATAGCGTATACTCACTAAAGATCGACGTATCCATGCTTACCAAGTTCAATTGACATAATAACTGCAGCCTAATCACCATGCACAGCGAAGAGAGCGAGTTGAATGGATTATTGAACAACAACTAAATTTTTATAGCGAGGCGATTTTTATAGCAAGATCATCCTAAGCGATGAAGCTCATTTTCTCCTTGATGGCTTCGCTAATCGTCAAAATTGCCGCATTTGAGGTTCAGGAAACCCACATGTGATTGTTGAAAAACAAAAGCATGCACAATATGTTACTGTTTGGTGCGGATTTTGGGCTGAAGGCATCATTGGACCATACCTCTTTAAAAATGAGTCTAGTCAAGCAGTTACTGTTACTGGTGTTTGATTTCGCGACATGATGACCGAGTTCTTTCTGCCTAAATTGGATGATATTGATGTGGACGACATATCTTGATTTCAACAAGATGGTGCGACATGCCATATTATAGCCCGTGAAATAAATCAATTATTTTTTTTTCATTGACATTTCCTGGTCGTGTACTCTCGTTTAGGTGATCAGAATTGGCCCCCTAAATCATATGATTTAACACCATTGGATTTCTTTCTATGGGGTTATTTGAAGTCACAGGTCCATGTCAACAAGCCCACATCTACCTGTGCATTGAAAGAGGAAATTCAACGCTGCATCAACGAAATTCAGCCACATTTATGCAAAATGGTCATGGAAAATTTCGATAAAAGAGTGCGTATGTGCCAGCAAAGCCGTGGAGGTCGTTTGTCCGATTTTCCATAACTCTATCGTATGTACTATATGTTTGAATAAAAAAATACAATTGAAAAAACAGTTTTCCATTTAAATCAAATCTTGCGTAAATTTTGGGACACCCTTTAGTATTACATTAAAAATTGCCACCACTTCAAATCATTTGCATCCTATGGATTTGTTGGACTGCTGTGGATTATACAAACTTCTGTCAGTACCTGTAGGGGGCAAGGGTACAAATAGCTCAATATACATATATATTTTATGTAATTTATGTAAATGGAGGTCCTAGGTACGTATTTTTAACTTCTTTCTTTAGTAATACTGAAACGTCTTGCAATTTAAACTCACTATTTCATTGCTGTTAATTGTTTTTATCTTGGTACCTACCTTAATATTATTAAATTTCCTATAATACTATGCACATTCTTAAACGAAATAAGTCAAGTTTAAATGTAAGGAATCCAAATTTTACCTGTCTAATTAAAATGTCAAAATAGAAGATGAAAGTTTATGGTTAGCTCTTTCATGACTGAGAGTGCTTATGCATATTATAGCCCGTGAAATAAATCAATTATTTTTTTTCATTGACATTTCCTGGTCGTGTACTCTCTCGTTTTGGTGATCAGAATTGGCCCCCTAAATCATAAGATTTAACACCATTGGATTTCTTTCTATGGGGTTATTTGAAGTCACAGGTCCATGTCAACAGGCCCACATCTACCTGTGCATTGAAAGAGGAAATTCAACGCTGCATCAACGAAATTCAGCCACATTTATGCAAAATGGTCATGGAAAATTTCGATAAAAGAGTGCGTATGTGCCAGCAAAGCCGTGGAGGTCGTTTGTCCGATTTTCCATAACTCTATCCTATGTACTATATGTTTGAATAAAAAAATACAATTGAAAAAACAGTTTTCCATTTAAATCAAATCTTGCGTAAATTTTGGGACACCCTTTAGTATTACATTAAAAATTGCCACCACTTCAAATCATTTGCATCCTATGGATTTGTTGGACTGCTGTGGATTATACAAACTTCTGTCAGTACCTGTAGGGGACAAGGGTACAAATAGCTCAATTTACATATATCGTTTATGTAATTTATATAAATGGAGGTCCTAGGTACGTATTTTTAACTTCTTTCTTTAGTAATACTGAAACGTCTTGCAATTTAAACTCACTATTTCATTGCTGTTAATTGTTTTTATCTTGGTACCTACCTTAATATTATTAAATTCCCTATAATACTATGCACATTCTTAAACGAAATAAGTCAAGTTTAAATGTAAGGAATCCAAATTTTACCTGTCTAATTAAAATGTCAAAATAGAAGATGAAAGTTTATGGTTAGCTCTTTCATGACTGAGATTGCTTCAACTTTTCCAGATGTGTTGTTCAATTTACCACGACACCTGTAAAAAAGTCGTACTTTTCCACAGTAATGTGCAAAAAAAATTGTATATAATTTCAAATTAAAATGTATTTACATTAGAGGAATAGCGGACTATATTTGCCATAAAATCTACTATGTTGACAAAATACGTGATATACAGAGAGAACAAACAACCGATGCTAAATATAAGACATTTTTGCTAGTTGCTTTGATGTCAGTAGATCCACAAGTTGTGAACATTGATTATTGGAGCTTTCTATCGTACTTTCAGATGTATTTGTGAAAATTGTATTTATATGTTGATCCGTTCCATTTGTTCCGGTTTTATTGATTTTCGCACTTATTATATATACAGGTAGATAAACAAAAGTAAATATACCGAGCAATATCTTACAGAGGAGGAGGGTCAATTATCTCGTAGGCCGGCATATACCTGTAGAATAGGGAAACCCAAGAAAAACCGAACCAGTAATACTCAATAGTAATTATATATTATATATAACAATTTGATTTTAACCTTACAACTATATACTCATAACAATTATACTTCAAGACAATTCTTCTTCGAGATAACTTCAATTCAGCTCAATCCAATCAACTCTCTTATATAAATTTGAATAACTCAATTAACTCAGTTCAATTGTCATTTATTTTGAAATTATTTCGATGTAATCTAATTCAATCATAACATCAACATTGTCACTTTATAAAGTGTCGTGCATAAAGTGCCTATCATATGAGAAAATATTTTTTTTGTTTAACTTTTTTTATTATTTTGATACGACCGTTTTGAGCGTCTTTTTTTTTGGAAAAATGTCAATTTTTTCAGGTACCGAAGGTCATGTGACACCGTTCAAGCTGGTCATTTTTCACCATTTTTAGTTAGCCCCAAAGCTAAATTCCAAAAAAGTAACTAATATTTTTTTTCAACTATTCTTTGAATTACAGGGGTTCACTTGTGTATCCAAGTTTTTCCTACCCTATAAGAAAATAAATCCCAGGAGTATTCTCATTCATAAATATTAAAAAGAAAACATTAAAATAGTAAAAGAGTAGAATGCCCAATTGTTGGCACTTTAAGCCTAAAGTTTCATTTTTTTATAATAGTAATACTTTTTTATTAAACGTATTTGGTATAAAATAATTATTGTTTTTTATGCCTACAAATAGTCAAAAATTAGTAAAATCCCATAAATTTTAATTTTCTTCGTAAAACCCAGTTGTTGGCACTCAAATACTAATTATTGTTGGCAGGGGAATATATGCTAGTAATTGGCACCCCATTTATTATTGGCAGCCTAATTTTTGACATGGGAGACATTTAAGGGGTTGATAATAAAATAAACAAAAAGTATTTTTATTTGTTACTTTTTTTATTATTAAATCACAACTGAAAGATATTGCACGATTTACTATATTTGTTTATTTTATTACCAGTTATTTTAATAACCCTATTTTTCTAAACAAAGAGCGTGGTATGTTCTGTTATAGTTCTGACACAATTCCCGTAATACAGTTATAGTTATAATCCGTATCCGTATAATAATAAAGTTATAGTCCGTGTACAAATAAAACAAACTTGGTAAACCTTGGTAAACAAAGAAGTGTTTTGATTCGTCATTTCTGCATCTCGTCATAGAATCATCATTGCAAAATAATTTTCCTTTGTGACTTTCACTGTTGGAATTGGTTTCTTTTAAAATTACTTACGAAACTCATGTCAGCTTAACAGGTTACTATGTCATATTCATTCTCGTTTGTGTCTGTTTCTAATCTTTTATTTAGCGTTTCTGTCCTCTTACATTCCTTTAGTTTTTTTCTTGTATTCATTTTCACGGAACATTCTCGTTTGTCTAAGACATTTTCATTTCTATTATAGCCTTTTATCTTGTTTTTGTTTCTTTGACGACCTTCTTGTACCTTTGCTTTTTCTAGTAATTTTTCTTCTCTGCGTCTTGCTCTCTTCAACTTATTTTCCTCTTTTTTTTCTCTCTTTTCCTCTTTTTGCCACTTCTTTTTCTTCGAGGCTTTTTTATACGCTGATGAAACTAAGACAAATGATGTTCTTTCCGAATTTCGGTTACCTTTCCTTTCAGGAATTTTTGATTTTTGAAGGAAGTCCAAGACACTTTTCTTTTCTTTTCTCTCCTCCTCAAAATCCTTTTGTTTAGACTGAGGGGGTAGTGCAACTGAGGTTTATTCCTCATGTTTCTCAGTTTCTGTTGTTTCAATGCTTCTTCACTGTATCGCTTTTTGGATTTTTTTTTTGGAAGTATTTGTTGGCATCTAGAGAAAATATATAAAAGTAGGGTACCCTGGAAGTGTTTTTGCCGAAAAAAAGTGATTCCTTTCCAAGTTTAAAAAACTTGGGAAGGTGTAACTTACCTGGACAATAAAAATAATAAAACGTATAATTTGTATTGATAATTGTAATAATCATAAACAACTGCAACAGTCGCTTACTAGTTAAACTATCAAATGTCATAATTTTTGAGGTACACTTCTTACCGTTAAACGCTAAATTTCAGACTTCTTGTGGCACTGACACAAATGTATTAAAATTTCGTTGCCATCTTGGGCCTGCGCACTTGAACACTATATACGTACCGTAACGTGGAATTGTCTGTATTTTTTTTTATCAAAACATACTCAATACTTTGGCGGAATACCTTTTTAAAAAATTGAACAAAACCTACTAAGGTGCCAATCATTGGTCAGATGCCAACAATTGGATATTTTACCCTATCCCTAAGAAAAATGGTAAGATCATAAAGCTTCTTGCAGTGAACATTTGTGGCACTGTATTTTCAATTATTGTCTGAAGATGTTTAACAACTTACCGATATCCCAATAACAAAACGTCTTTTGTTAAAGGTGGGCAGTGTGAAGAACACCAGATACGTAACGGTGACGTCGACGTTCGAGAAGAGCCTGGAAAACACCCCGAACCGACGGCGACGAAGGCGGGCGAACCCTCACCGAGAACATCCTCGCCACCTCCAGCAATTACGCCAAGGATAACAACTTCTTGGATTCCAGCATAGCCACCCTGCCGCCGCTCTATCTCGCGTCCGACATGGAGACCCCGCCCCTGGAGACGCTAACCGAAACGTTCAGCACGACGCAGACGATGCTAAAGACGCACATTCTGCCCGTCGTTCGCCACGGCAACGACACCACCAGCTCCACTTTGGTGCAGACGTATTTAGTAACGAGGTAAGTTATGGATCCGCTTGTTTGTCGCGACGCTCGCGTAAAGTCGATGATTTAGCGCGAATACATTCCAGCGACGGACGGGGTTACGACCGTTACAGCGCCCTAATGGGATAGTAACCCTGCAGGCGTTTCGGATGACATTTCGGGATAAGCGATTACTCTTACCGTCGTCACCCGACTCCAACCAACATGCACCCACCTACTAAATATTCCCTAAGGAATATCTTGATCACAATTTGTACAGAAAGAATTGATAATAATTTACTGTATTTCCATTCTAAATTGAAAATAGGTAGAAAAAAGCAAGGTTGTCAGATATATTTTCTAAAATTGCTAAGCTCACTATACAAGTATACTTCATACTTCAGTAAACTGTCAGTTCGTGACGTTCTTAGAAAGCTAGTTTGGAAATATTAAAAAAAAATACATAGATATAAATGTATTAGTTAGCATTAAAATAAAGCGTTTAAAATTGCTGTAAAAAATAATTATAAATTAAAACAACTTAATGTATATTACTATACTTAAGAAAATTTTGAAGAGCCGGCATCGCCTGAGCTGCCGGCAGCAGAGAATGACCTGCGAATGCCGATCCAGTATACTATTGGACTGCTTTGTATCTAATACTCCGTAAATACTTCTTCGGTCCACTGTGCCATAAAATTTTTACGACGTCGTTAAAATGATTTACGACTTTGGTAATTCTACTTGTTTAAGACGCCAGTGACGTGTATTTCAGCTAGGTTTATTAACACAGACAATTTTTTGAGATCGTCTGACTAAATGAGCATTATTTACAGCAAATTATATTACAAATATTAAGAGTTTTGTATGCAGGCTAATTTTAATCTCCTGTATTGATTTGAATGAAAAAGATTATTTCACAATTTTCGAATTTATAAAAGATATATGCACGCCCATGGAATCATAAAGTTGCACCGCTTTTTTTGTTCCCCAGGCGTATTTATCATTTTCAATTAAAAATAGAAGGACTATACATAAATGAACCAATTTATATGAATGAAACGCACATGAAACGTTTATACTTTCTCTAAAAAAAAATGCACTTTATAAAAATACAAATCAAAAAAAGGTATATGTGTGACTGACACATATGTTTAACTTCGAAGATATACTTTGGAATGGAAATTCTACCTCTCCAAACGACGGAGTTTTAATACAAATATGCTCCTCCTTTAAATACGTTTGACTTTTGTTTAGATGCCCTTGTTGTATCGTTCGTCAGTTCAAACTGTGCAACATTAACTTTATATGTCACAGGCGACTTTATGTGTGGCCTCTTGCTTTTCACACCGAATCTTCCAGCTATTAATGTACTATCTCATAGTAAACTTTTTCCACAACTGTATCCACTGAGTATCTCACATTAGTTTTATTACCTCCAGCGCAAAGATTCTGATTTCTGATTATAATGGTGTTGCTTATAACGACAGGTCAGTTGTTTTTGCAATGAGTTGCTTTTTATTTGCTTTTTATTCAGTTTCTTCTCACTATACATGTTTGTATTTACTTTTTTTAACAACAAATTATGTAGGATAATTAATGGCAACTTCCAATTACTAAATAGTACACCTTCATAGTTTGAAAATAAGTCATAGTTTCTCTCACGTAACATTTAAAATCTTCCGCACACAGACCGACTGTTTTGATAAGCAAGTTTCCAACTGTTTGCACATGCGACAATCTTGTAATTGATTTACAATACATTGATCTTTTCTGTCCGCATATGAGCTCAACTTAATCTGAATCACTTGACAGTTTAATAATTGTAGTATAATAGTAGTAGTGCCGTGATAATGTAGTATACTACACAACGAGCATGGAAAGTAACAGAGTGCGTAAATCACACGAGTATGTTAGTGCTCTTTCCAGCGTGTTATGTACAATATTTTTCCCAGAACCTAGGACAAAAAACCTTTTTTTAACTTTAAAACAAACTGGCATTCAAGCATGTCAACGTCAACGCGCCCCGTGAATGTTTTCGCGAGAACTGCCATTAGTGACAGTACAATGGAGTGTATTAAGTTATTTAAATGGCATTTATCACAATGACAGTTATTAAAAAAAAATCAATTCTAGTACTTTGTGCGTAGGAAATCCTAACGCACAGTTCGGAAATTCTAACACGTGTGTGTGTTACCGTCTGTTTTCGTTCCTGCTCTTATGCATTGTTCTGTCTACTTTCTTAGGAGATTGTGGGAAAATACGTTTAGTATGTAATCTTGAAACTAATTCTCGTTATTTCATTGCGCTAATCGTTTTCGATTCACATATTTTATTTTCAATTCCCATTTCATTTTTTTCTTAGTGCTAATAGCGTTCTAGTTGAGATTAATATCTACACTCAAAAATATTATATGAGTCCCATGCTCCAAGTATACATCACAATTTTCCTCAAAATTTTTAAGTATTAGATTATTTTCAATTGAAGACTCATTTCATTAATACCTAACGTTTCTTTTTCAGATTGGTAACAGCTACAAAAACTCTTCCACCTATGGACGCTTACCACTTCAATCCCAGCAAAACTCTGAACGAATTCAACAGTCGCTTAGATGAGGCCGGCTCCGAACTACATCTCGAACTTGAATTCGGCGACCAAAACGACAACGACGAAGTCCAAATACGAAAAGCCGCCCTCTCAGATCTAGATCTGGCCAACATTGGCTCCGACTTCGATCTTTCCGATGTAGATAAATCTAAACTTCTAGGACACCTGCGACTGAAGAAGGATCAAGCACCTGCATCTAAACCTTCCGTAAACGATTTATCCACACAAGCGTTGAGCCCTGATCAGCTACAGCAACTGGCGCTCCTGAGACTGTTGAATCCGGCTGCTCCTCAAGGACAAGTTATCACCACTTCTAAACCTGTACTGAAGGTGGAGACCGTATACGAGACGCACGTTTTACCTGTTACTCAAGGTCAGAATACCATCCTCAGCACCATATCGAAGATAAAGGGAACGTTCACCAAAACCGACTATGAATTTGGAACAAGTACAATCGGACCTGCATTGACAGTTCCACAGATACCTCAAATACCGCAGATTCCTCAGATACCCCAAATACCGCAAATAAATCCATTTATACCGCAGCCACAGCCTCAATTTGCTGTAACTTCGTCGCCTATCGTGCAGAGCTCTCTGGTCACGCAGACCAACAGTAAAATATTGAAGTTAACTTTCGGAGCGAAGACGGCCTATACGACGGTATTCTCGACGACAGTAGTCCCAACTGTGGTGACGTCCTACATGACTGCCTCGGTGCCGGTGCCAGTAGCACCAACAGCAGCTTTCCCCGGGTATTTTCCTGCTCCGTTCCCAGCCGGCTACCCATATGTAGGTTAAATTTTAGACAGAAGCGCGTCAGTGAGGTTAATTTAAATTAACGAAAACAAACTGATTTAATCCAACGGACTTCAAATAAATTTCAGTGGATTGTTTTGTTGTCGGACAACAAATGGGTTGAGTGATGTTTAATGGACATAAAATGCAAATTTAACGTCAACAGTATAAGTGACCTTCCTATCATGTATTGTAAATAAACATAAATCATTTCTTTCTGCATCGTGAATCATTATAGGTATAACAATTTATTCCAGTTTTGTATAGTTAGGTATAGTTATATTTTGTACTGATATTATTTATATTTACAAATTTTAGTTGAGTTTTGTGAAAGAGTGTTTTGTTTATATATGTTGTGAGGACATAAGACAATGTGCAATTGTAATATAAGACTAATTTAAATAAATACGACTAAATACATGATTTAATGTATATTATTTATTGTTAGTGTAGAGTTCTGGGTTTTATTGCTCGTATATGTTCATTGTTAGCTGATACAAAAAATTATTAAAGATCTTCAGAGAAACAGTAATAATTACATATGGGTACGATTTCAATTAAAGATATATGATTGATTTTTAACTTTAAATTCCTTTTTTTATTTTTTCTTTCATCGTCCGGTCCTTTCATCTTCAGGTGAATTCGTGACATCTTGTATTTGATCTTATAATTTGATATGTCCTAAAATAACAACACCCTATTATGCAGTGCGTCCTTACTCCGTTTTAACTTTTGAAAGACGAGACCGAATAGAAAGAAAAGCACACATAAAATAAAGCTGAACAACAATCTGCAAGTGACACCTCATTTGAAAGCTGCTTCAAATTCCTTTTTTTATTCTGAAATATTTATTTTGTTTTATGAAAAATGATGATTTAACGAACTCATAAATAATTTTTAATTTAATTGTTCACCTCCCACAACATTCAGCACAAGATTCTGTTAAAAAACTCTTCTTTCACTAGTTGAAGTATTTCTACGGAAATTAACCTTCATTCTTCGACAATTCTTTACTTCAATTCCACAATATTAGTGGGTTGCATAGCGTACACCTTTAGGTTTGTTGTAGCAATATAAAAAGAAATCTGAGGGCGTTAGATCGGGAGACCTTGCAGACCACTCTATTCTAGCAGGTGGTCTATTCATCAATTCTATTATACTCTTCAATAAGATTATATCTTACAGCGGCATAGCAGTGTGGAGGAGCGCCATCCTGTTGAAAAAGTATTTTAAGGTCACCAAAGTCATCAGCATTTTTTTTTAGAATTTACAGAACGAGAATCATCAGAGAAAACATGACTTTTTAGTCGACTGTCTCAAAAAATTTGACTTAATACAGAGAGACACTGTCTAAAATATTGATGGTATGTTAATATTAATTTTAATAATAAATAATATTAAAACTAAAAACGCGGTTGAATAGCAATTTGAGGCAGATTTCAAAAAAGAGGTGTCACTCGTACATTAATGCAATTTAAAAAAACTTTTGACAATCTCGCCGCAACGCCATTTTTGACTATCATGTCGCTAGTTATTAACTAAAAACTTATATTTCAGCTTTACGTATGCCAAATATCTTTAGATTTGCTTTAGTCGTTCAGATAAGGGCAAGAGACTTTAGACGCGCACTGTATAATTAATAAATCCCGACCGAGTTTTCGTTTGTTTTACATCATAAATATATTTCAAGAATATTTGAACACAGAATTCGTCCACAATGTTAGTTGAGTAGATACATAACACATAACGTTAGTAGATACATAACAGCAATTTGGCTGAATAGGCGTAATGGACCTACATCAGACAAATTCGAATATTGACAAGGCATTTTACATTATGCTTCACGCAGTATGTAGCGAGTAATTGTAGATAAATAAAATACCTGGCTCGAAAATATAGTAACTGTAATTTCGAATGAAATAAAAGACAATAAAAGCACCTACATATATACGTATGTACGTACCTGCGCATCCGATCAATTTGCATGGCAAATTATATAGATTCAGTAGTATAAATATATTTAGACGTTGTCCACAAATACTGAAATGTCCAAATGTAGATGGTGTTACGTGATAATCGTCGTCCACAACAGGTAGCCCTTTGAACGGACAGGAGTTAGTCACATAGAAGATGGTTTCCCTTTGTAATACGAGATGGCGATAGTTATGAAAAATATTTCTTTGATGCTCGTTCATATCTCTACCATCGTATATTTTATAGTTTTAGAGAAATATAATATTAAATTAATCAGTTGGTCCATTCTTTTGTTGTTTAACAGTGCTTGTTACACTCATTTCCATGAATACAATACACTCATTGGTGCATTTCGATCGAGTACGGACGAGCTAGTCCAATAAGATTTAAATAAAGGAACTTCTACACTGCACTGAACTGAATAAAATATCTGGAATTAGATCTAATTCCATTATATTATCATTCAAAAAATAATTTTTTTTATTAATTATATGGCAAAATTCCGATACCTACCTACTATTTTAAACTTAGAGAACACTTTATGTAATTTTTGTAACTCGCATTCAAATTCACAGGCAAATAAAAAATTAAGTTTATGACTTGACTTGAAAATAGATAGGTAACTAAAAAGCAATACCAGAATGTATTTATGTTATTCAGGGATGTTTCTGTGGGTTACAGAAATTGTTTGAATGGGTAGTGAAAAAAATATTCTATAGCGCCTGTGGCTTTGATTAACACATAGGTACATTTATCACAGTCTCCATTCCCTATTATTGTTTCAAAACTTTTTTAATTCAGAACAAAAAAAAAAACTTATTTCAAAAAAATAAAAACTATTAAAATCTAATCTCCTATACTTTTAAAGGATATTACCGAAGTGTCTTGCAATATCCAAATAAGTATATTATTCTAAGTATCCAAAAGAGTACATCTAACACATTTTTTTCAGTTCGAATGAAAAATATTACACCTCAGACATAAATTAGGGATATGGATAATAAAATATAATCAACCTAACCTAACCTAACCTAACCTAACCAACCAAAACACGGCAAAATGTCAGGAAACATAAACAAGCCAAACAAAATATAACGAAAATAAATTTAATTTTAATCGAATGAAAATTTCTTACTTACATGTTAACAAATAACCAGAATAATTGATATTTATACGAGATACTATTATTTTCTGCTTATTAGTGGTTATGTTTCTTATTAAGATTTTTGCGGGATACTTCCGTAGAACGTACATTTCAATCCCTTATTGTCAGTATAGAATAAGCAAATCATAAATAAAAACAAAATATATTGTATGTATTAAACAGAAAAAAACGGTAGAGAATTATTTATTTCCAGCCAGCCATTTTGTAGCACAGAATAATCATAGTGCCTTTAAACACCTAAACATAATTCCAAAAATCAAACAATAAATTATTCAAGAGAATCATGAGATATTTTATTAAAAATAACTATATGTTAGGTATATATTTTCGTCCACATTCATCTTACATGTTTATACCTATGTTTTCAAAATTCAATCATGCATCATAATAATTAAAAACGTAGATATTAAGCGCATTTGGGTCATTTAAAGGCTTGTGGGAGTAGTAGCAGTAAAGGAAAACGTAAACACCACAACACATACAATATAAAGATAACATTGAGAGAACATTATCATGGCAGTTTTGTGTTCACGCTTAACTGAAACCGGATATTTGAGTATACCAACAGGCAGTTATGAGAAAGTTGGAAGGAAGTACGGTGAATTTCTTTTGGGAAGCTAATGGCAGTTATGAGGTCTGGTCGATAAGGTATCAGGAAATTCAGCAAAAAAATTATAATTGCATCTCAGCGAAAACGAGAAATCCATTTTAGTATTACATGTATGTGGAAAGAAATATCATTACGTTTCTGCTACTGAAAAAGTGCAGCAAATGACAGTTTGTATTTATTTCAACTAATATTTTAGTCACAAGAAATGTCGTATGGTCTTATAGCCTATTTTTGGACATAATGCGTGATTTCACACTGTTTTAACGTAAACACAGCCTTGGCCAAAAGCATTAGGCACCTCTAATACATTGCTTATGTTGAAATAATAATATATTTGAAAATATATTGGATGTATATAAATAATATAACACACACTCTCATTTTCAATATTAGGTAGGCCCCCTTATCGTACAAATATTGATCAAAAAGCATTCCCAGATCTCTTGCATAATTGGGGATATTCTGACGATTGGGCTGACGCACCACGCGTCCCGTTAAGCTTGTGATGAGCGTAAAAATGACAAGATTCTTACTGAACTGACACTTAATCACTTTTGATGTCTAATTGTCGATTTTTTATCGTGTTCTTCTCGAAACCGGGAGCCCGAATGAAAATACCGTCGCAGTATTTTCTGAATAACTCGCACAATGTCCAAGCTAAAAAGTCGGGTGAGGCGTAAAATTGATTTAAAAAAATATCAGGAATTCGACCATGGATGTTAAGTCTCTCAGTAGAGGGAGCATGTGGATTCAGGCGACCTTTCCTTAACGGCGACTATCGATCCGTTTTGAACACTTTGTAAAACGAGATGCAAGATGTTCCGGCGAGTGTAGGGGTCAGCAAAAATGGAAAATTGTCCTAATTTTCCTCGACTGTCTTCGACGAAAACCCCCTATTCAAAACTTCGAGACGGCGTTTTTTTCCGATTTTTAGGCGATTCTCTATTTAACTTCCCGTATTCGCATTGCGTTATCTTTCTATTTGTGTATGGACATGTTTTCGCGAGGTGTTTTATGGCCTATTACACAGCACGCCTTGAACAATAGATCTTGCAATTTCTAGCTGAGATTTTCCTTCTTCGTAAAAAAATTGATCCGTAAATGCTGATGGTCGTTAAGTTCCTTTTTTTAGTAATTCTTTACAGCAATTGGATTAATTTAAATAAAGTTGCGTTTTACTAAATATATCAGTATCACAAATCTTATTTCCACAAGTACTGACAATAGACTAATTAAAAGAACTACAAAATTCGTGCTTATAAGTAGTAATTACTTTACAGCCCAGTCAAAGCCGCGCCAGTTATTCACATTTCCTTTAAGCAAGCGGTAATAGAATAATAACACGTGCAAACTTAAGGGGTAGTTCGGGTGAAATCACGAAAATACGAGGGTACCTAATATTTTTGGCCAAGGCTGTACATATCTTATTGTACAGCCTTATTGGCCAAGACTGTACATATCTTATTGTCTCCTATTCATAAACTGAATAAATAGGAGACTTTTTTGACTTGAAATTTGATTTTTTTTTTTATGCGAAACGGTGTTGTAATCAATATTGTGTGGCATTTTTTATTATCTGTTTCAAATTAATTAACTAACAACCGTTTGCAAAATATGTTCCTTTATTCATTGTTTTTATAGAATAATTAAGTAGAAGTTAATAAATTATAGTATATAAGAAGTTAATATTATTTCCGCAGATGCATGTTACTGAAATGTATGCTGTACCTAGACTTGAGGTTCTTTTGAATGAGGTAACCCAATTGAATTTGAAACTTTAACCTTAAACCTACTTCTATACTACTACTAGATCACTTTCTACTTCTAGATTACTTTTATAACCATGTCCCAAAAAGCAATAAGCCGAAAGGAGGTTACAGATTAGGTGCTGTCTGGACATGTGATGAAAAAAGTTGATGAAAGAATATCTTTCGTCAACATCAAGCCACTTCCGTAAAATTCGTGAAAAATCATTTCCTAATAGAATATTAATGTGCCATGGATTCAAATGAACGCCTATTGTTTATTTGTTTGCAACAATCACGCTATTGGATTTTTTACGCTATGATAGTGCAGAGTAACAATGCCAGGTAGGTATGCAATATGCGAACAGGGAAAGAGTGCGCAACCCTAACGGACCTCAAGTGCGCAGCCCATCGTCCTGACCATGGAATGAGATCGGTCTGGTCATAGTGATGCCTTAAACTTTTTACCCCCTGTTTGTTACGTTCTGCATCAGCTAGCGTTATAAAAATATACCAATATTCAAAGCTTATAATCATTTGTTACTTGAAATGTTAATTTTTTTTTAAATACTTGTATTCTCATAAAAATTAAAGGTATTATTTTTACTTTTACTTTTATGACACATTATACAGGGTCGCTGATATGTATGGAAACGGTCGATTATCTCCTAAAGTAAGGTAGCTAGCGAAAAATGTTAAGGCACAAACGTTTTAGGGTTTTTTAAAATCTATCACAATAAAGAAAAATTAAATATACAAGATCAGTCAAAAAGTCATGACGAAACAAAGTTGCTTTTTATTGAATGGAACACCCTGTATATTATTCCATATTTCAATTCTTCTCAAAATTATAAACAAAATTCATATAGCACATCGAATACCTAAATTTAACTGTTTTCGAGATATCGTATTTTGAAAATAATTTTCTTATAAAGTATACAAAAAAATTTTAGTTTATTAAGTTTATAGTCCATTAAGTTACCTTTGAAGTTTTCTAGCTCCATAACAACGCCGCTTCGTTCTTTTGTCTAACAGTGATGATCTTGACAACACATGTCAAAAATACATTTAGTGTAAATTATTTTCGCCCAAAAAATGGCACGTTTAAGTGAAATCGAGCGTATTGAAATTTTAATGATCATAGGATATGGTGATAGAAGACGAAGTTTTGACCAAGTAGTGGTTATTTTTAATGAATTGCATCCCGATCGGGAACCTCTTTCTAAATCAACCGTTTCAAAAACATTGCAGCGTTTTCATGAAACTGGAGGTGTCAAAGATCGACCAAAAAAGTGGAAGACCAGTAAGCGTTACAAACGAAGAAAATTTTTTTGAATGTCATGTTAGATGTGGTGGAAAATCCAATAAATTCCACGGTAACAGAGGGCTGTAAATCATAACATGAGTCGATATTCCATTCAAAAAATTTGCAAAAGTGAAAAATTCCATCCATATAAAATTCATATGTTACAAGAGTTGAGTGAAGACGATTTTGACCGTAGAATCGAGTTCTGCGAAGTTATTATGGATAAATTAAACGAAAATGTCAACTTTGTCAACCACATATTGTTTTCTGACGAATCTACATTTTGTTTAAGCGGGCACATAAACCGACACAACTGTAGGTATTGGTCAGACCAAAATCCACATTGGATGGAGGAAGTTCACACCCAACGACCACAAAAAGTAAATGTTTGGTGTGGCATTATTGGTGGACACGTCATAGGACCCTATTTTATAAACGGAAATTTGACCTCTGAACGATATTTATTACTTTTGCAAGAGCGTATTATTCCAGAGCTTAGACGATTATTCCCGAACAATAACAATCCCAATTTACCGGCAGAACAAATATGGTTTCAACAAGATGGGGCTCCTCCACATTTTGGACGTTTGGTACGGGTATATCTAGATGAAACCTTTCCTGATAAATGGATTGGACGCAGGGGGGCAATTGAATGGCCAGCTAGGTCTCCCGATATGACCCCACTTGACTTTTTTCTGTGGGTCACATAAAAAATGTAGTCTACAAAAAATAGGCCGCAACTCAATAGGCCATTCCTCCCAACACACTTTTAGATTCACTACAAAATTTTGTTCGAACGAATTCATTACTGTCAGGAGGTAAATGGTGAACACTTTGAGCACCTTATAATAAAATAGAATTCCAAAAAAAATTATTTGTTGTTTATTAAAACTTGTTTTCTCTCTTTTTTTTCTGGCATAACTATTGTTTTCATAAAATTTGAAATATCCAGGACATTCATTAAAAAATACATTTTTTCGTTTCATGCATTTTTATCAACCCTGAACAATTATGCTTTTTTATTTTCTGTAAAAAAATAATAATTAAAATTTAATCATCCATATCTTCCACCTTGTGTAATTTTCATAATAAATATCCATCATTTCGGGCTTTTCCTTTTCCTAATAAATTTGAGAATAGTAAAAAGTTATTTTCAAAATTCGATATCTCGAAAACGGTTAAATTTAGGTAACGATGTGCCATATGAATTTTGTTTAGAATTTCGAGAATAATTGAAATGTGGAATAATATACAGAGTGTTCCATTAAGGAAAAAGCAACTTTGTTTCGTCATGACTTTTTTGACTGATCCTGTATACTTAATTTTTATTGTGATAGATTTTTAAAAAACCCTAAAACTTTTGTATCTTAATATTTTCCGCTAGCTATCTTAATTTAGGAGATAATCGACCGTTTCCATATATATCAGCGACCCTGTATATTACTTTTATTACCATTCTGGAATTTGCAGTGGCTCCAACTTTCGAGGACAGTTGTATATTCCACAGTACATTTTTAATGGTGGTTGTTTTTTTTTTTACTTTTTTTTTATTAAGTACCGTGATTGTTGTGAAATGTTATAGTTTATTCAAATATCGTGTTATTCAGATCAATACATCAAACACAATATCAACAATCAGCCTTCATTTGAAGCCGTGGCACAAAGATATTGATTTAGTGAAACGATTTATCACCAATTTTGCAAAAGTGGGGATATCTCGAAAACCCACACTTTCATCAACATTTTTTTTTCGTCGTATGTTGAGTCGGGGTCTGGTCAATAACTCCCTTTGGACATGGCGTTTGTTTTTGGGACACCATATACAGGGTGTCTCTAAAAGGTCCATACAAAATCCCACCACATATTCCTCGGCTCAAATTAAGTCTATTTAAGGCACCTTACCTATATACCATGTTGCTCCGCTTGGCCGCTACGAGGCGCCAAAGTTCAACTCCTGAGATGGTTTTCTGCTAATAACTTCAAGACCATTGGGGCGATTTAGCTGAAATTTTGTACAATAACGTAGTTTTTAATTACGAAAGCAATGATCCTCAAATCACCACCGAAATTAATCCATTAGCGTATTTATTTAAGATTCCGTGTTTTAGACCCTCTCAAGTTTCTACGCTAATGAAATTAAAGACTTGTTTACATGAAATTTCGATTAATTGACTAACTTGCTACAAAAAAGGTACTCTTGATAGAAGTCGATAACTCTCATGGTTCAAATTCGCATTTCAAAAAATTACGCAAAATCAATGAATTCATCTAGTTAAGATAGCGTTGAAAATGAATTGTCAGTTTTAAATTATTTGTTTTGCCAAGTATCAAATTTTTTCTGCTGTGTTTTTCTTTAATTAATTATGGCTACACAATTCAGTAATGAAGAGTATACCTATATGATATTAGTTAATGGGTTTTGTGAAGGCAATGCGCGTTTAAGTGTCAGGGTGTCTGGGGAACGGTTTGCAAATCGTCGTTTGCCAAACCACACGACATTTACGGCAGTCGTAAGACGTCTTCGTGAGACTGGTCGATTTGCTGCTAGAACTGCTGATTATGGAAGGAACCGTTTTGTAAGGACTGCTGACGTTGAGGAAGAAATTTTGGCTCGCGTTGAAGCAGATCCAGAACTGAGCACAAGACGAATAGGTGCGGAAATGGAAATTTCCAAAGATGTTGTTCACAGGACGCTCAAGGAACAGTTACTTCACCCATTGGGATTTTGTATGGACCTTTTAGAGACACCCTGTATATTTCAACCTTTCTCTTTCTTGTAACACCGGAAAACTATTCTTGACTGCTATAATCTTTTAAAAGACCTTTTCCTTTACAACTTTTTACAGCGAGTTGTCTAAGTATCACGCCTTCCGTTGAAACATTAGGCCCTGGCATGGAACTAATAAATATAAAGTTTTATTAAGTCGGATGCAAAGGCGGCAATAGTATAAAAACTTTCGCCATTTAGGAGGTATTTCGATAAAGTTTGGACATATTGAAAACTAACCCGGGGGCTAATCTCTTCTATGCTCGGAATTCACACAGAAACTGGAGTTGCTGCTTCAACATTCAAACTTGCCTTTTTATTTGAAATGAAATCTGGGCGGTGTTTTAACGTGCAGCTCTGGGATCGATAAAACGATATCGTCCCCTTTTTGAAGGCGTTTGAAGTTATAAATAATGTAATACGGTTTCGTAGAAGTTGCAAATATAAATTTCGGTCATACTATACAGAGTTTTTTGTGCGTATTTGGTCTATAGAATCGTTGTTTCATAAAAAATTTAAAATGGAATATGTGACGTTGGTTGTACCATTTTCTGCCACCATTTTAAAATATTGCCGAACTTACAAAGTGCTCATATACTTCTGGGTGTCGGCTAACTTCCTTATTTTAAATGGGATACCCTATAAATTTTACAAATTAGCATATAATTTTGACTCGAAAACTGCCGTTTAGGAGATATTTTTGGGTTATTTGTGGGGATGTTAGGGTTTGGAAACACCGTCATAGACACTTTTTGGGTAATAGGCTACATTTTCATTTTTGGCACGGCGCACAGTGGGCGAAAACGGCAAAATTTTTCTCAAAATAAGATAACTCCCTACAGAAAACTCCGATCATTGTGGTTTTTTTTATTTTACAGGTTTTGGACAGTAGATTAAAGGAAAATTGGTACGACACACGATTGAGGTTTAAAAGAGGGGGGGAGAGACACCCCCATAAGGGACCCCATATCCCAGTAACTTTGCAATTAAAGCTTTTAAGCTCCAATAACCGCATACCGCAAACTTTTAAACCCTCCTGACCTTATAGTGTAAGCTTTCAAAACCCCGTGACTCCATAACTTGAAATTTTATACCCTCATAACCCCATAACCTCAACTTTAGACCCCCATCTGTACAAAAATAAATTTCTCTAAAACTCTAAAACTGAAGCTCTTATGCCCAATATCTCTATAACCTAAGCTTTCAATCCCCATGACCACATAACTTAAGCTGTTAAACCCCTATAACCCCATACCCTCAGTTTTCAAACTTTAGAATCCTATAACCAATGGCTTTATACTCCTACAAAGAAAACCTCCTAAATCAAATCTAAACGACAGTTTGAGTTATGGGGGTCATGTGGATTGAAAGCTTAGGTTATAGAGATATTAGGTCTATAGAGATGGGGGTCTAAAAGTTGAGGTTATGGGGTTATGGGGGTATAGAATTTCAAGTTATGGGGCCACGGGGTATTGAAAACTTATGTTATAAGGTCAGGGGGTGTAAAAGTTGGAGGTATGCGGTTATTGGAGCTTAAAATCTTTAATTGTAAAGTTACTGGGATATGGGGTCCCTTATGGGGTGTTTCCCCCCTCTTTAAACCTCAAACGTGTGTCGGACCAATTTTTCTTCAATCTACTGTCCCAAACCTGTAAAATAAAAAAAAATCACAATGATCGGAGCTTTCTGTGGGGAGTTATCTTATTTTGAGAAAAAATTTGCCGTTTTCGCCCACTGTGCGGCGTAAGAACATAAGATGATCCACACTCTGTAACTAAATATATTCAAAAATGCTATACCAAGTGTTCAAATTATTGAGTCTTTACATTTTGTCAACTTCAAATCGAGATAACTTGTTTAGTTTAAATGGTTAAAGATGGTTAAAGTAACAAATTTTGAGGTATTTTCTATTTTTCTCTGTTTTTATGACACTTTTTTTTACATTTAATTGCTTTTTTACAAAATGCTAAAAATCAGTTCGGGGCTGTTAAAAGGGCCCATATGTATAGCAGATAATGTTCAAAATGTTGATCAGTTCTTACTGTGGCAAGTTTTGTATTCATTGTATTTGTTTACAATGTTTTGCTTTTCAGAACATAAGAATAATTTTTATTTTTCATTTATAAGTATCAAAGTTTCTTCTTGTTAAAAAACTTGTAAACTAATTAAATCTTCGTGTACTAAAAAAAGTGGTGATTAGTGGTTAATTAAGTTTTAAAGTTTCTATTAATTTGTGACAAATTGACTAGTTTGGTGGAAATTACGAGTATTAAGACAAATGCTTGAAAATCTAAAAAAATAAAAAATATATCCGGTAACTGTAAAACCCATGATGTATATATAAGCAAAAAGAGAAATGTAAGTAAGACAAGTTATCTCAATTTTAAATTGACAAAATAACGCAATTAACTGAACACTTGGTATGGCATTTTAAATTTATTTTAATTACAGATTATTTCAATTAAAGAGTACTTTATGTTCTTACGCTGTGCCAAAGATGAAAATTATTATTCATAAAACTATTACTCAAAAAAAGTTATGATGGTTTTTCCAGATCCTAACATCTGTATTTTTTTTAAACATCAAATATCTCCTAAATGACTGGGTTTAGGTATAGGTTTGTTTATTTTACAAATTACGTGCTCTTTCCAAATTTGTAAAAATATATGGGGTGTTCCATTTAAATAAGGAAGTTAGTCATCGCCCAGAAGTATATAAACACTGGGTAGATTAGGCGAAATTAAAAAAAAAAGTGGCAAAAAAGGGTGCATACAACGTCACATATTCCATTTAAGCATTTTTTACGGAACAACGATCCTATAGACCAAATACACACTAAAAACTCACCCTCTATATTTCATTATAGAAATATGAGTACATCATGTACACGAGAGCGTAATGTGACTTGAGCTCTAAAATTTTAGGTGTCAACTTTTCTGATCACATACTATTTATATACAGATTCAGAGAAATTTTTTTTTTTGTGGCGAAATTGGCGTGGAATGTCGCATATACATACCTATTCACGAGCGAAAAAAACATTAATAATAATAATAATAATAATAATAATAATAATAATAATAATAATAATAATAATAATAATAATAATAATAATAATAATAATAATAATAATAATAATAATAATAGATTTTTATTGCCCAACAGAATAATCCAATAACAGAGCAATTGACATTATAAAAAGTTAAACAGTAGGTACTTAAAAAAAAACTGTTTGAAGATAAGTTTAAATCTAGATACAATTGATACTTATTTTTGAAATACAAATCATTTATACTAAAACCACTCCAAATTGTAATCACAAGTTGCTAATTTAAGAATTATTAGAACATATACTTTTAATTAGCTTACTGTAACTAGTTAATGATGAATTAAATATATCACATTGATTACTGACTCTATTAAATCTGTACATCATAAAATATATAGGGGATTTTAAATGAATGTTTGTTCTGCCAGTAGGACAGTAAAACACATCATTTACTCGCGACTCCAATCGTGTTACCTTAATATTAATTATTGACAACAAATAAGGACAATCAATTAAGTTGTTAAGCAGTTTATAAAGGAACACGAGACAGAAGAAAATTCTTCTACTTTCAAGTGATATCATACTAAATCTCAACAACAACAAATTATTAGGATGTCCACGCTGTGGATATTGATGATCAATATTAAATGCAAGATATTTCATGAATTTTCTCTGGACTTTTTCAATCGATTGCGTGTGATTATTGTAAATGGGATTCCATATTATAGATCCATATTCAATTTTTTGTGCGCACGAACGAATAATATAAAGTTTTTAATGCTAAAACATTAGAAAATTGTTTGCAATTTCTTATAATAAATCCAAGCGACCTTAATGCAGATTGAGTAGTTTTCTGAATATGTAGTGTAAAATCTAATTAATAACGAAGGCAGAAGTTAACTGGTGCACCTGGTACCGTTTGTGGGTGATCTTCGACCTCTTTTGGCAGTCACTCACCCCCAGTGGCACATACAAATTGGTAGTTACTTAGGTCGAAGAGGTAGAGACCTTCAAATGGTTTATTTGAAAATTTCAAAAAGTTGTTTGCTCACATCCAGTGTCACTTACTAATAATTTGCAACTTATCCGTAGTTATATCCGTAAACATCCTGTACAGGTCTTAGGTTACAGAGAAATTATTCTGATCAAAGATCTATTTGATAAAGCTAAGAGGTGTTGATAACAGTGTACTTAATTTGTCGTCTGTAATTTTATCATTTAATGCGTACTTTTTTGAGAAAAACATTAATTAACCTCGATGAATTTTATAATAAGGCATAACTTGAATAATTTTTTTACAAGAGACATTGTTTACTTAAAATTTAACGTAGAATAAGGGAAATTTTTTAAAAAGTAAAAATTCGTTTTTTATGGGGCCCCATGAGGCCCCACAATGAAAAAAATTACGAATCACGGAATTTAAAAAATACCATCGTATTCTATGCAAAATTTTGAGTAAAAAATGTCTCATGCTATTTTTCAATTTAAGACGTATTTTTAAAATGTTTTCAATTTTTTCCTCTAAAAATACGCATTAAATTGAAAAAATGCAGGAGACCTTTTTTGCTCAACATTTTGTGTAGAATACCGTGGTATTTTAAAATTTTGAAATTCATCATATTTTTTTGTTATAAGGCCCCATGGGGCACCATAAAAAACGAATTTTCTAACATTTTGTTTTTTTTTTTACGTACCAAGATATAACGTAAAAATGGTAAATTTTCACCTTTCGAGCCCTTTAGCTGTTATACGGTTGGTCATCCCATTCTGGGACAAAAGCCATCCGAAAGTAAAGTTGTCAAGTTTTTTTTTTTTAAGCAAAAAAATTTTTTTTTTAGAAGTCATACTTTTCCTCGATTTTAAAGTTTTAACCCTCTGAAAAGGGGTGAAAACTACCTTTAATGAATTCAAAAGTATTTGTATCGCAATCTACGGGAAAAATTCAATGTTTTTACTATTTTTTCAAATTTTTTTTATTCGCGCTCATTTGCCTACAACAGTTGCGAATTTAAGATTGTCTAAGAAACTCTAATTTTGTGACCGTTCGTGACGAGAGCGTAATATGACGAGCTCTAAAATTTTAGGTATCAACTTTTCTTATCACATCCAAAATTATAACGTAACGTGTCAAGAAATCAACGTTTAAATTATATTTCAAACTTGGTTAGGTGAATAAGCTGTTCGTTAGCAGTTCATGTTACAAACATATTTCAATTAAAAGTAATGATAAAAATTTAGATAATTTCATTCACTAGTTTTCAGTCCCCATCAGTCGAGGTACATTTTAGATGGAGACTTTGCAATTAAATTTAGTCCCTTAGAATTAACGCCAACAAATAACAAATGCTGACGCACGAAATTAATACTTAAATCGCCTGCCCTAAAGTGTGGTGCTCCGTTTTAATACGAAATTTTCCATGTGCTAACAAACACATTCCCATCTTTACGACGCGCTTTTAAAAGGACAACCAAATGTATGTAACGTTAATTAAAATTTCACGAAATTACCTCTTCATAATGCGTTAAAATTCACATACTCGTTACACGACTGAACGAAACATTTATTTGCTGTGGAACTGTTTACTGATGCTGTGTCCAAAAACCACAGAAATTAATTGGAGAAATCGAGGTAAATAAATATAATTTTTTTTTACTTAGTACGTATGTAAGTTTTTTTTGCTTTTTAAGTGCGATGTAAATATACTTCTTGTTAGTGTCATAGAAAATAAAAGATCTAGAAAAATAATTATATGTTAATTTCTAGCAGGTCAATACAGGCAATGAAAATATAGCATAATAAACAATTAACAGGGTGATGCCTGAGTTATCTCATACTATTTTTTAATAATATGTTGATCTCTTCAAAATTAACATTTTATCCAAGCCATTTTAAAGAACAATTTCCCAATAGGCCCCTCCGACGATATCAACGATTAATCGGATAGTTAAAAACTTTGAAAAAAATGGCTGCGTTTCACCTAGATCCCATAGAAAAAATGCAGTCCCGGTAAATATTGTCATTTGTTAATACTTTTACGTACGTATGTAAGCTAAAACACATACGCCAGTACACCCTCCTCAAGTAACTATCCGCATATTACTAAACTAACCAAATGACGACACCGGACCGGACAAAAGTCTAGTCCCCGAGTGCTGACACAGTGATTTGATTTTGGATCCTCGTATTCGACATGCGCAGATGCTACTAACGTGGACGTGGTTGCGTATGTTGACTTTCGACGAGTCGCAACAGAGTCGGACTCAGGTCACTGTTATTACAAAACGACAGTTCACAGACAATATATCATAATACAATAATGAATACTCAAATAGACGTACTTAGGGGCTGACTATTATATTACAGATGGAGCCGTATTTAGTTGTGCTAACGTTATTGGTCACAAAACATGACACTTAAAAGGACTTATCCACAAAGCTCATAAAATTTCAGCCTAAAACGCAAAGAAACTTCCTTCATATGTTATACAGTTGCAATTAATTAATTTTATTTTTAATTACCAGTTATAAAAGTTGTCCATACAGTATCCGCATTGTTGCCATAGACCACAAGTCTGTGATAGAAATATCCTAGAAAATTTAGCTGGTAATATCCTTATAATTGTATCAGCAAATATGGGTTCGCTAGTACGTAAAATAACCTCATTACTACATTTAAGTAGTATAACGACCCATGTTATTGTAACTTTTTTCATCTCTTGTTAGACAATTGCAGTTTTCTTATAATTTATTTGGTATTACTTTATAGGGGAATCAACCTTGAAACCCTTCAAAATTGCCCATAGTTTGCAGGCTTACAACTTTTGATTCAGAGATCCGATTTTAAAAGGATTACACCATTTAAAAAGAACACATTTTTTCTTATTCAAAACTTTTTTTTATGAAAAAATATCAATAACAATAGATGTACTACACAGGCAAACATAGGCATACAAAATAGTATAATTTTGACCTTGCATTTGCGCGTCACAAAATTCAAGAATGGTTTGACTTACAACTCTATAACTTTGCATGTTTACATAGCCTATCATGATAATTAAAAATACCGGGTAGAATTAATTTAAAGACCCTAGGAGCGCAGTTACAAAATAATAAAATTTTAAAACATATTTTGATAGATTTTCCAACTTAAAAACTAATTTTAAAAAATGGATCAAAATTCTAGAAAACTCACCGGTATTACTAAAGATTAAGGTGTTCTGAACAGTTGGTGCAAATTTGAATCCATTCAGTAGTTTATGAAAAACAATGCGCGCAAGCTCAAAAAGAAGTTTTGAGAAAAATGACTTCAAAGTTTTAGTTGCGGTCTGTCAGTGAAAGAGGCATGTTGTACACTAATAACCTCCAGGAACATATGAGTCATCTTTGCTAGCTTGAAGTGGGTTTCCCACCTCTCTCATTCTCTTTTATATATATGCTCTGCAAAATATCATACGCTAGTTAAAAAGTAATAATTTCTGAGTAAGTCCTTTTAAGTTTCATTTTTCGTGACCACTGACATTACCACACCTAATACCACTCCATTCATTCCTTGTATTAGCCTTCATCTGTATTAGCCAAAGGAATTAATTTCGCGATCGCACCGAAAAAGATACCTAAAGAAGAAATTATCGCCGAAGTCGAAAATGCCATTAGAAGTCTTCCAGTTGAGAAAGCCGAAGAAGTCAGACACGAAACATACCGTATACTGAGGAAATCCAAGCCGCCAAAAAAAAAAAGAAAAAAAAACATCAAACGAGAAGAAGAAAAAGCACTCAGAGACACGTAACAATCAAGATATTATTGTGTTAAAAGCAGACAAAGGAAAACGCCACTGTAGTCATGAAGAAGGAAGAATACCAACGGAAAATAGAGTCCTTATTAGATCCGGAACACTACAGAAAGCTCAGAAGGCTAAAAAAGGACCCGACACCAAAAATTGAAAGACAGACAAGGACCATCATTAAGGAGTCAAAAATTCTCATCGAGGAACAACGCCGTCTTCTGCCAAGCGAAACCATCACCAAGACCATCACGACTCTATAGCCTACCCAAGATACATAAGCCTGATAACCCTTTAAGACCTATTGTAAGCACATGTGGATCACCGATATATGAGTTAGCCAGATATCTTGCAGATATTATTCAGCCCTACATCGTAAAGACTAGCAGTTATGTGAAGAACTCCACCCACTTCGTAGAAATTCTAGACGAAAGTGAATTAACCGACAGTGACATCATGGTGAGCTTCGATGTGAAGTCATTATTTACTAATGTACCAGTTGAAGAGATAGTTAACCTGATTCGTGAAGAACTTGTACCTAAAGGATTAAGTGAAGACATACCTGATCTAGTCCAGTTCTGCCTGTCAACAACATATTTTCTATGGAATGGAGATTTCTACGAACAAAAGAACGGAGCCGCTATGGGATCACCACTTTCACCTGTAATTGCAAATTTATTTATGGAAGCGTTTGAAGAAGAGGCCATTCGTGACAGTGAGAAGAAGCCAAAATGCTGGCTACGGTACGTGGATGATACATTCATCATATGGCCCCATGGAATATCTTCTCTGACAGTTCTGAATATCTGAACACTCTGCATTCCAACATAAAGTTCACAATGGAGACTGAGAAAGACGGAGTTTTACACTTTATGGATGTGTTAGTAAAACGTACAAACAATAACAAGCTGGCCCATGGAGTATACAGGAAGAAAACTCACACAGATCGTTACCTGAACGCAGCATTTCATCATTATCCGCAACAGAAAAGATCGTTAATCAAAACACTAGTTCATAGAGCTGAAACAATATGCGATGACGAAAGCAGACCAGAGGAATTAAAGCAAATTAAGGAAGCTTTAACGAAAAACGGTTATAAAGAAAAAGACATTGACAGAGTATGCCGCACCCAGAGAACAAGAATATAACAACAACCAAAAACGTATGCTTGCCTACCCTACGTCTCAGGAGTGACAGATAAACTCAAGAAAACACTGTCGAAAAAGAATATTGGTGTACGATTTCGCACAGTAAAGAAAATACAGCAGGTGCTTCCTTCAAACAAGGATCCGGTTCCTAGACTTTTAACTAAAGATGTGTACGAGCTAAAATGTACCTGTGGAAAAAGCTACATTGGATAGACGGGAAGAAGTATACAATGTAGGATCAAAGAACATCAGCGACATACCAGACTGGGGAATACAGACAAGTCAGCAATAGCGGAGCATGTTCATACCAACGAGAACCACAAAATCGATTATGAGAACATCAGAGTGTTAGAGAAAACTACAAGATATTACCCAAGAATAATTAGAGAATCCCTGGAGATCATGAAAAACAATAATAATTTTAATAGGGAGGACGGGTATCGACTGAGTAATACATGGAGATTAGCGATACCAAGAACCAGTGACCTGGAATGTCATGGTCAACTGAGCTCGACGAATGTGCAGCCAAACATAGCAGAACCAAGGTATATAACGAGGAACAAAAGACGACAACACCAGTCTTGAGAAACCTTCTGAAGAAGCTGACAGCATGATCAGCGAAACGTCAAGTCAATTTAGACGACCGCGGCAAAACCCGGAAGAAGTAACTTCACCATTGTTTCGCTGTTGTTACATTAACCCAATATTCCTATTAGTTCTTTTAAAATTATTATTTCACAGTAGTTAAGTTGAAAGTGAGTAGTAAATTTATTGATTGCTGAAAATTGAAAAAGAGTATGCTAGGCAATTATACTTTGTGAATGAAATACGAAAATGATATGTGTAGTTAGTTAGCTTTGAACGGAAGTTTTCTTTCGCTAAAGGATGGTACAGCACCGTTGAATTATTTTCTTTTGAAATGCAATACGTTTGATAACAGTGACCTTTGTGAAATCTGATTTTCTTGAGTCTTATTCTTTGTGAAATATCTACTAGTGTACGTTTAATTCACTCTAATCACAACGCACTTTTGCATACACTTTTATTTTCACAATTATCTATATTTTATACCGTCAGCTTTAGAGGTGTCATAGTTAGTAAAAGCATAAAACGCCGTTAATTCAAAACAATTTGAAAGCATTAAGTCAAGAAAAAATATAGAAGTGAATCGATCTATCTTATTTCAAAAGAATACACACACGACCGAATCTTAGATTTCTTGCTCCATCAGTTTAACATTTTTATTATACTCTGTTAACCAGATCACTTCCTTTTTGAATATATTTCCATTTCAGTTTCAAGTAAATAAACCTAAAGGATGATTTCATTTGAACAACCTTTAACTCCACCGAGACTAGCTGGAACAAAAGAGGAAATAATTTCCTGACTTCTGTCGTTGTATTACAGCTTCTTTCAAGACATAAGTTTCAATTTAATTGCGTATCTGTAGAGTTTTATTTTTGTCTATCTGCATACAAATGTCTTATTGATTGAGTGAAAATGCGAAAAAAGCAGTTTCAGAGCGATAGGGTGGCTGAAGGGAATCATTACAGACAGAAACATTCGCATTCCTGATTTTGTCTACTCCCCTCGCTTTTTATCTCGTTCTCGATGAACACTTTAGTCGTCCATTTATTTCAATTTCTATAATATCACTTCGTAGACCGTGTTCGTAAGTAAATCTTGTTTTCCACATAGATCATGCTTTGTAAGACGATTTTTAAATGTCAAATATATTATTTTTTTTTTTAGTAGCGCTCAATAATGTGCTTATATTTTTTAGTTGATATATCATAAAATAAAATTATAACCCTGTGAAATATGTCATTACCGACATTTATATTTTACGACATTCATAGACCGTTTTTACCTGTCGGCTATCTCTGCTATGATTGTTGATCTTTCTTAATTTGTATTCTAGATGGTTGTTTAAGATTTATATCATTTTTATGTCATATAACCCAATTACAAAGGTAAGTCTGAATTCATAAAATTGAATTTGTTTTCTAAACTTATTTTCAGTAAAGATATTAATGCGCATTATTTGTTAGCGTCAATAAACGGATTTTAAACATAAATCGGACAGAAATAATATTTTTTCTACTCTCGAATTTTTATACAACAAAACTCAAAAGTACGTTAGCCACTAGCGCCTAAATTTTTTTTGCGCACGTTTTCTACAAGGAATTTTACAAAAATATTTATAAAAAAATTAAATTGCTTGTAATAGGTAGTAAATTGCTTGTAACAGGCCGCTACTTTTGGGTTCTTGAAGGAACTACATTTGGACCAATCCTATTTTCTGTACATTAATGACATATTTAACTTACCGACAAATGGTGACATCATAAGTTTGGCAGATGATACTGTCATATTCTACGAGCATGATACTTGGGAGGTCCTAAAAGAAAAGGCAGAGAAGGGTTTTAAGAAAATAGTAGAATTACTTAATCCTAAATTACTAAAGTTGACATACGGCGCAGCAACACACAGACAATTCGAGCAGCATGTGAAGGGGGTTGCCTCAGTTTGATTCGATTGCAGTAGTCCTGTGTTATACGTTGAGTAGTATGAATTGTCTGTCAGATTATATTCATGATTCCCTCTCCTAATTTTTTTTGTCGCTGACGTGAATAGTAGGTACTGCAAAAGACGGTTGAAACTAAATACTTTATAGTTTTTGATGAGTGTTTTATTTAGCATATTTTTGGAAATCATCTATACAGTTTTCGTTAAAATACTCGTATTAGAGTTTCAAAAAAACCTTCACATTTTTCGACACATAGAAAACCGACATTATATTTGACATATATTTCGCCAACCTCGTCATCAGATGTTTTTGAATTTTATTTATCTTCTGTCGATGTCAGTGTGGTTGGTAAAATGTATGTCGGGGGCAGGGTAGTGTTTCTGTATGCGGAAATATGTTTTTGTTTCTACGCTGAAGGTCCGAGTTTCATTACATGATATATTTCCAACCAAATGAAATATGCTTATGGAAAAATCTAGGATAAAGGATAAAGCTGCTAAATACGTATTTTTCAATACGTATCTCCTTCCTATTCCTCAGCGAGCCTGTATAAAAAGGTAATGCGAACTTTTACAGGCGGCAATTCGTTATAGGAAAATATTTGTTTACTCCTGATTAAATCCGTACCTACCTTGTAAAAAGTTATATAAACATGAAATTAAATCACGTTTTTTGAATTTCCTCTTCACAGATAACCCGTCTACCGGAGAATATCACGTTTGCTCTCTTAATTGAGACGCTGAGCTACATAACGAACAGAATTGTAAGCAGCCCGATCGTTATAAGAAATCTTCGAGAAATGAATCAAGTTTAAAACAGAATTGTGAATACATGTTTTCGACGAATCAACTGCAAACGAAATGTAGGAAGTGTTATTCATTAGAAAGTAATACTTTCATGATTGTTAATTGTTTACAAATACACAGTGTTTCCTAATATCATGTCATTATTTGAAAAAGTGTTTAGTTATGGCCTTCTAAAGAAGAATTAATTTTAGTACTTGAGTTATTGAATAAATATTAGAATTTAACATTCTTCCAATCATGCGATTTGGATGAAATTTGGTTTACAAGAGTATTTGGGGTCGCTGATCATGAATCCGATTTCAGATTTTTCTAATTCAATATGGCGGATCCAATATAATGAAATTCGTTATAAAAGCTAAAACATTAAAACTATTTTAGTTTAGTTTGCACAATTTAACATCTTGACTTAAAATATACATTGTGTTTCAGGAAGTTTTCCCGGCGGTCAAGAAATATGTTCCAATGTCAACATATTCAAGATTTGCAGTAGGCGATTAAATGTATTAACTGCACCCCTCTTAAATATCCATATCTGTATGTATAGAGCTATGCACATTTGAAACTCCTTAGACTAGAGGGAGGTCTATGTATGGTAATACATTATACTTGTTTGTTTGGCACATTTTTGGCACAAGAACGGCTACTTAACTGTTGACATTTGAGCGGCAACGTACTGGCCAATAGCATCTGCGGTCTCCACTGTATCTCGTATTGTTTGCAAATTGATGTGACTCGATTCATTTGATGTTAAAACTCCTTCTAGTTCTAATATTTCGTTGGGTTTCACACTTGAATGATCATTACTCTGGGCATTGGTCACCGTGGAAAAAATTGACCAGCTAAGTCCAACACCTCAATCTATTGGATTATAACTAATGAGCCTGGATGGAAGACTTGATTTACGATAACTTGCGTAAAACATATTTGCAAGACATATCAACGTGTCATGGGAAATATGAAAGAAGACATACGCAATAAATTTATGTGGCTGACAGTGGATAAAACAATATATTTTTGCGGTACTAAGATCATTATTAATGTTCTGATACGAATTTTAGTATATGGTTAAAAGTATAGAAGTAGTAGTAACACATGGATTGTCCTATGTAGATGTAAAAAATAATAATAATACAAAATAATAGATGTGGAATGACCATTTTCCTTCTACAATCATATGTACCAAATCGCTCTCGTTTAACGAGAAGAAATGCAAAAAGGCTACTTGATTGAATCAAGGTACGCTCAAGCAATGAAGATAGTCGATATATCTAAATGCCACAAGCGATAGGTATATACATTACACAGCTCCACAAAAAAAAAAACAGAAAAAACACCTCCGGAGTCTGAGTAGGTGTACTATATGTTTTTGGGGGACGCTGAATCCGAATTCGATGTCAATTTACCTCCATGTCATAAGGATTTTTCATAACCTCAAAGAAACTGCTTAATAATGAAATGTCTCGAAAACTCTAGCTCTACAACTACATGAAAATTGAAAACCATAAAAAATAAAACTGCACACACCTTAATCCTTCAACATTTTTCCCCCACAACGCCACAACCCCATAACCTAATAACCCTATAACCCCGTAACCCAGAAAACGAGTAAAAACGACACTTGTGAGTGTCTTAGCCCTGACGCTTCGTGTCTACGAGCTAGATGTAGTAATTGAATTTTAAGTTAATTTGAGCAGTATTCTTCTTAGATTTTGCAGCTGTGGGGTTGTAAAATTATAGGATTAAGGACCTGTAGGATCAAAGAAAATGGGGTGTCAAATCTCAAATACTACATACGGCCCTCGGACAGCGCTGTAATCACAAATTTTTTGGGTTATGTGGTTATTGGGTTATTAGGTTATGGTATAGGATTAATAGGTTATGGGGTTAAGGTGCTGTAGAATTGATAGAACTGTAGTTTTAGGTCTCAATTACTACATCTAGCTCGTAGACACGAAGCGTCAGGGCTAAGACACTCACAAGTGTCGTTTTTACTCATTTTCTGGGTTACGGGGTTATAGGGTTATTAGGTTATGGGGTTGTGGCGTTGTGGGGGAAAGATGTTGAAGGATTAAGGTGTGTGGGGTTTTATTTTTTATGGTTTTCAATTTTCATGGAGTTATAGAGCTAGAGTTATCGAGACATTTCCTTATTAAGCAGTTTTTTTTGAGGTTATGAAAAATCCTTATGACATTAATTTAAATAGACATCGAATTCGGATTCAGCGTCCCCAAAAACACATAGTACACCTACTCAGACCCCGGAGGTATTTTTTCCTATTTTTTTTTTTTTGTGGAGCTGTGTTATTAACACATTTTTACTTCTGTCTTTTTGGTCTCCCATGTGTCCTTCCATCAATGATAGGACAGATTACGAGTCCGACTCTGTGTTATGGCACACTTGCCGGACTCTACTAATTACAAGTAGATAAAAATGTAAATTCAAATGAAGTAGTGTATATTTGAATTAATCATTCTATAAAAATAATGGCATGAAAATATGCAAACCGCCCGTATTTTCTGCGCTACCAATTTATTGTTCTTAAAACTAAGTTTAATACGAATAACTTCAGATACTGAACAAATTGTTCGTCGTCCTCTGTTAGAAATGTCTATTTATTCAGAAAAATAACTCAATTAAAAAGTTTTCCGTGCGCGTGTTAAGGCGGATAATAAAGGAAAGTTTATTGGATTATAAATATTCAAGTCACACCTAGAAACAACTACTCCTCTTTGTATTGGTCCAAGTTTTTCTCGTTAAGGCGTAATTAAAATAAATCCATAGCTGAAAATGCAAGGCCGAAGTTTGCGACTCAAATACCAAGCACTTCGTTTACTAATACGAAAACCGAAGTTTTTAAATGGTTTTTTCAACGGTGATACTGAATAATGAACTTTCAAAATTAAGTAATTTGTGGACTTTAAAGTAAGGCTCCAAATTCATTCTTTTTGTTTTCAATCTCTCTGTTTAACTGACAATGAAATTAAATCTATTGATTGAAAAACTTTTATCACAACCAGCTGACTTACGGATGAAGCGCCTTTTATTCATCATCGTTCAAATTTGTTTATATCCTTCGAATTTCTAGTTCGGAATTATTGAAGGCCTTAAGCCGCTTAAGGATGATTTCCCATGGCGACATAAAAATAAAGGAGTTTTAAGAAGATTAAAACTATTTGCCTATAACAAGAGGAATATTTTATATAATAAAGCTAATAAGAATAGGTCTAGAGATGAGAAACATGAATAGCAATAGAGGCGTTTTCAGTACTGAATTCTAATTTGATACGTTATTTAAGACGTTTCTATGGCAACTCCTAAACATGCAACTCTTCAGTGTCCACATGCGACTTTAATGTCAAATAAGGAGCGTTGGCGTTTACGTCTTGTGATTGAACATCTGCGTTTTGACTCGCTTAGTAGCGTGAAACTGAATGTTCCACGCACCACAAAATTGAATTTTCTATTTATCAAGTCCTCGCACTTATAAAATATTCCCCAGTAAATGTCATATTTGTGATATGTTTAATTGCCATATACACGGTGGAGACTTTAACTGGAATATATTCGCTAGCGGGGTGGTGAACGATTTTTCAAAAAATTCCCGAGACACGTCAACTTTTAAATGTATTTACCTACATTTTGCAAGTAATGTGAAAAATATAGCCCTTCAGGGGTTGCTGAAACCACTCTCGACATGATTTTTTCAAATGCAACCCTATGGCTTGTGACCCCTCATTGTAAAGCTGGTGGAAAGAGGAATCCAACGCACTGATCAAATTGTAATGTTTAATATGTTTGTAGGGTTGCATACAATTAAAACGTAATTTTATAGTTTAATTTATTTTTAACGCAACAATTTCGTACTCAAAATGTGTGTTGTTTAGTTTTGGAATGTAAACATTACTTTTCATATGTCCCCACAAAAAATTCCAAGCAATTTTTTGCCACAACTGATATTTATTATTTTTTGCTAGTGTTTTTACACGGCCGCAAAGAGTAATTTAGTTTGTATGCTGTATTCAGAGTTTGAAACTAAGTGTTATTTGAAATTGGTGAAAATGTCTTATTTAACTGAATCACTAAAAATCGAAATTTTGATGATGATTGGATATGGTTATAGGGGGCGAACTCAATGCGAAGTTGTTCGCTTGTTTCGAGAAACGCATCCTGACTTGCCACCACTGAATCAAGGTACCATTAGTAAAATTGAGGCACAATATCGAGAGATGGGTCATGTCAGGAAAGTACCGAGTAAGAGGCAGGCTGTTGTTGATGACGACACGAAGTTGAATTTGTTGCTTGCTCTAGAAAAAAATCCAATCACTCCAGCCCGTCAACTGGCCCGTGATAGTAATCTTAATCACAAAACAGTTTTAAAAATACTTAAATATGAGAAAAAAACGCCCATATAAAATGCAAGCTGTTCATGAGCTACTTGAAGATGATCCAGATCGACGAGTGGAATTTTGCGATTTATTGATGACTTGTATTGATCAAAACCAGTTATCTTTAGAGTGGATAGTTTTCTCTGACGAGGCTACTTTTACATTAAATGGGCACGTAAATCGCCAAAATTGTCATTACTGGGCTGAAGAGAACCCCCATTGGATGAGGGAACTTCATACTCAGCGCCCACAGAAAACTAATGTGTGGGCCGGAATAATACAAGATATAATTGTAGGACCATTTTTCTTTGATGACACTCTTAATGGAGCAAGATACTTGCGTTTACTCCAGCACGAACTAATGCCAGTGCTATGTCATTTATTTCCAAACCCCCCTTAAACCCTAACTTGACCGACGAGTGGTTATGGTTTCAGCAAGATGGGGCCCCATCACACTATGCTGCCATTGTTCGTCAGTGGCTGGACAGAATTTTTCACGGTAGGTGGATTGGGAGGCGAGGTAATATTGAGTGGCCAGCAAGATCTCCAGATCTTACACCACTGGATTTCTTTTGTGGGGACATCTTAAAAGTAGGGTTTACATTCAGAAACCCAACAACATAGCAGATCTGCAGGAAAGGATAAGAGAGGAAATCGGAAAAATAACACCGCAAATGTTGCATAATGTAAGGGACGGAACCTACCACAGACTGGGATGCTGCCAACAAGTGGATGGTGCACATTTTGAACAATTGTTACGTTGAAAATAAATTTAATTTTTAAATTGTTTTAATTGTATGCAACCCTACAAACCTACTAAAAATTAAAATTTGATCAGTGCGTTGGATTCCTCTTTCCACCAGCTTTACAATGAGGGCTCACAAGCCATAGGGTTGCATTTGAAAAAATCATGTCGAGGGTGGTTTCAGCCACCCCTGAAGGGCTATATTTTTCATATCACTTGCAAAATGTAGGTAAATACATTTAAAAGTTGACGTGTCTCGGGAATTTTTTGAAAAATCATTCACCACCCCGCTAGCGAATATATTCCAGTTAAAGTCTCCACCGTGTATAATTAATTAACGTTAATGTTATTAAAACATTATAAAACTCATAATTTGGTTATCCAGCTGTCTTCATTTTTCTTATAGACACTAGAATATTTGTACAAATCTATTATTGTTATCATACAAAATTTTGTAGTATATAAACTGTTCGTCAAAATTAGTGTAACACTTTTAGATTAGCGCCATTTGCGTTCTCTTTAAGTTAGAGACTTGCAGTTTTTAATTTTCGGTAGCCTATGGAGTTGGTTTTAACGCCCCGAAGTCGCTACGCTGCAACTTACTTGTCCCCCATTTCGAAATTTGAATTCGCAAGATGTTGACGTCAATTTCAGAGACCTACAGGATCAACTAAGAAGAATGCAGTCGGGTAAAAACTCCATCCCTGCACACATTAAGACCTCCTCAATAAGTTCTGTGTATATTTGGTCGCTGGCTCATCTCTTCCCCCATTTCCAGACCCCCCTCCCTAAGCCAGCCCTTTACATTTATGAAGGGTTTTGCGTGGTTTAACCTCTATTGGGCGAATACATTGATCCTAATGCTGCCTAATAAATTGATGTGGGGTGAGAAAACTCACTTTCACCCTTTGACAACTCAAGCACCTTTGCAGGCCACATCGAGTGGGCCGAAAAGTGTTCAAGCATCCTCAGGAAGGCTTTCAGAGTCATCCCACGCATCAAGACCTGCTTACAACCCTTAACGCGGCAAATTTACAGGGGGGTTGGTTGGAGATGGAATATCACATTTCGGGCTCAATCGGCCTTTCACAGTGGGTTCCGTCAACTTCAAGAGCCTTCAAATAATGCCATGACATGAATTCGAGACAAATAGACATCCCACGCCGCCTTCTACAGGGGCGGAACCAGAGGGGGTGAGTGGGGGCGGGGTGTAGGTGTAACTTGGAGGGGTGCTTGGGTTGTTAAAGGGTTAAAGCGAGTTGTGGCACCCCACACCAATTTAATAGGCGTCATTTAGATCAATGGATTCGCCCAACAGAGGTTAAACCATCCAAAACCCTACGTAAATGCAAAAGGGTGGCTTAGGAGGTCTGGAAATGGATTGACGAAATGGGACAGAGAGCAATTGCACGAAAACTGAGGAGGTCTTAATGTGTGCCGAGATGGAGATTTTACCAAACAGCGTCCTTCTTAGTCAATCTCGTATATCTCTGATATTGCAGTCAAAATCTCGCGAATTGAAATTTCGACAAGGGGTTGGTTTCTGGGGTGTGAACGGCGAACCGTTTAAGTCACAACGTAGCGCCTTCGGGGCATTAAGACAAATCTTTATGGCCAGATTAAGACAAATCTAATAAAGTATTAATGACATTTGCGTAACATAGATACAATTGACTACATAGACAAAGTTTACTACAATTTTTACTTAGTAGAAATGAAATGCAATTTATGTATCAGCACCGCTGGTCTCCATGTTGCTGATAAACCTTGAACGGCTAATAATAAAAATGTAAGTCGTTTTTAATTTGTAGTACCTCTCCAGATTTATGACCATTTGAGTATTTAATATTGTACCTAAAAGTATAGAAAACATGTAAAAATGAACATGTTACTTTTTAATAACAGTGATTAGAGTCCGGCCCTGTTGTGTATTGCACGTTTTACGTGGCCGGTAGTAATTAAAATAACGACATCAGAATTTGTGTTTATGCCTATGAAATGACATAAATTAAGAAAAATAAGAATTGTTAATATCAAAGTTTTCAATTTACCAACATATTCTCCTGGTTTCGACAGATCACTTTCCACAAATATAAAAGGTTTCTTATACAATACGTTCATGGAAAACTCAGGGACAGGTATCAATGATATGTCAGAGGAAAAGTACAAGAACAGATTATTGAATACGTACGAAGTAACAGCCCCTCAAACTTGTAGATGAGTTTCGTAAATTAATTTCCACAAACTAATTAATTGATTTAAATGATGTAGAATTAAATTCAGAATCCGAGTAGAAGAACAAAATATTCTACCCTTCAAATTGCCTGTCATGGTGAAGCCTACGAAGTTCGTGTAAGTTTTCATTCTCTCGAAAAGTTTAGGATATCGATACATGAGATATAGTTCCAGGAGGCTCATAAATTGTTATTTTCTTGTAAGTTTATGTAAGTAGATATATAACATTGTCATCTGTTTGAACAATATATTGGAAGTAACTTCCTTGTTCGCCAGTCACAGTGTATCTTTGGAAACTATAATACGTTGACCCTAAAAAAAAATATATAGCCCATAATATCTAAGTAAGAAATAAAAGAAATTATTTTAAGTAGACTCCGCAGGACGAAGTAAAGCTGGTTCTCGTTCAGTTTAAACAGGTCCGTATTAAAATATACTTACTTTTTTCACCAAAAGCAGCGGCATATTCGACTTCTTCAGAATAATATGCGCAGCTACTAGATTGTTGATCGTCCCACCGTCTGAACAATATTTTTATTTTTTTGATTATATACAATGTGAAAAAGTATATAATAAACGAAACCACAAGAAAGTATACAGGTATTCACAACACTACACACACATAAACGGCTAATTGATAAAGTTTACATCTTTGCTCTGCTCTGCATTAAAAAATTACTGCCGGTTGGCAGGACACATCCATTAAAATATTACTAATCAATTCAAGCTTTTATTTAAGAAATTTGCAGAAACATTCTTCTTAAAATGAAACGTGGCGTTACTATTTTCTAACGTATTTGTATTAGCTCACACAAATTTCTGCAATATTGTCTGTATAAATTCAAACGTAATCACTAATTTTGAATATTTAAGTTGGTTATAGCCGCAAGAAAACAATTAAATGCCCAGAAATGTCAAAAATACAAATTTTTGAAAGCCATTTATTAAGAAAATAGGTCACCAATATTAAAATCGATAATAATACTTGCTTTAATATGTTTACTTTTAATCATAATTGTTTGGCAAAAATTGAAACATCAATGTTGCGCCTCTGGTTAGTAAAATTATAACCAAAAACAAATTTTGCCAAAAAAATCATTTTTTTGAGTTAGCATATCCTGCAAAAGTTCCCATATATCGCACCTACTGACTCCGATTGGTTAAGAGGAATTAGATCACGTGTTATGATTACGTATTACAGCCTAAGTATGGGGTGATGATAACAAAGCTTATCTTGGTAATGTCATCATTATACCTTGAAATGTCTTAAACGGAACACGTGTTTAACGAACTAACTGGCAATATCTACTATATTCTCCACAAATAACTGACTATCTCTACTGTATGTATATATAGTCCTTCTAATTTTAATTGAAAATGATAAATACGCCTGGGGAACAAAAAAAGCGGTTGCAACTTTATGATTCCATGGCGTGCATATCTTTTATAAATTCGAAAATTGTGAAATAATGTTTTTCATTCAAACAATATAGGAGATTAAAATTCCTCATACCTCTTAATATTTGTATATAATTTGCTGTAAATTCCATTTGCCAGACAATCTCAAAACTTGTCGTGTTAAACCTACTGAAAACCTTCCTTAACTATTCTAGTACATTTTATCCGGTATTTGGGTGAATACAACCTAGTATAATGTCCATTTGCTGGTGATTCGCATCGCTTGGCCAACCTTCTTGTATAGTAACATACATAAAGTTGTTTTAATTTATAAAATTTTTTTTTACCAGAAATTTAAAACTTTTTATTTAAAAACAAACAAAAAAATTTATATCTATGTATTTTTTTAAATATCTTCCAAACTAGCTTCAGAACGTCACGAACTAACATTTACTGAAGAATGAAGTATACTTGTATAGTGAGCTTAGCAATATTTAATATATACACCTCTTTTCTATCTTTTTCATTTAATGATCTCCTCCTATATTTCTTCTCTATATTTTCTCAATAAGAAAAACGCCTAGTAATATCATCTTTATCCAAAAAATATAACAAAAAAAATTTTCTTTCTTAAATTTATAATACATATTTAAAAAGCTTATTAATCCTAATTATTTATTTTACAAATTTTTCCTTTCTCCCATATTTTTGTTTTTTTGTTTTGTTTTTTTTTTAATTTACTAACTGATGAAACAAATCACGTAACTGACTTTTACAATTCAAATAACAGTATTTTTTCAAATATTTATATCAATCCATGGGCGTGCATATATCTTTTATAAATTGTGAAATAATTTTTCTACTAAATTTGATTTCATTCAAATCAATATAGGAGATTAAAATTAGCCTGCATACAAAACTTAATATTTGTAGTATAATTTGCTGTAAATAGTGCGTCCATTTAGCCAGACAATCTTCAAAAATTGCCTGTGTTAATAAACCTAGCTGAAATACACCCCGTCACTGGCGACGCTCTATTCATTTTTGCCCAAAAACGAGATAAATCTAATTTTAGGGGCGCGGTGGTACTGAGGAGGGGGGATCTACATTTTTTACACTAAATTGGTTTCTTCACACCCCTTTCGTTCACGAGGGATATTTGCAAAAATGGTTAGTTTTATCAAAAAAACGCGAAACCAAAATGCCTAGATATATTTCATGCCTTATTAGATGGGATTAATTTTAAAATGTCTCGGCTAAAATAAAAAATTCTTTCATCGAAAGTGTAGACCCCTTTTAGCCAATTCTCCCCTCCTGCCACAAATTAGATATTCGCAAAGGCAAAAAAAATAAGAGAATGCCTAAAGGGACAGGCGGGCGCTTGCAAATTTTCAGGAGATTTGATGCGTAACTGTTGTCACAGCTCAAAATTATCGATTTATTTCGCGCAAATTACGATGGCTGTAGCTTGAAAGGAATGCATTTAGAACACATACAGGAAAAAAGTCATAGTTTGACCTCAAAAATACGCACTTAAAATCTTTATAGTGAATTTTGAAACATTCTAAAATGTATTATCTAGCACCAATCTCTATCTATTCAAAAAAGTTGCCAAACTGATTAAACTAGCAATTATTGTAGTTTTAGGGATTTTATTAAAAGCATATACCTAAATAAAAAATTCTTAATATAAACACCTGAATACATTTTTATTAGTTTCTACTATTAACAAGTAAAGGCAGCTATTAGAAATAAAAGTCGGCACATAATGACGATTGTACAATCATCATTACAATGACTATTTTCGTTCCAGGCACATGAAAATAGTGAACTGACACCTCCGGGGAAAATCTGCAATTCTGTCCAGGTCATTGGATGGTTTAATTGCATGCCGCATCAAATTTTACATTTCACTGAAAACTCGCTTCTGAAAAATTAGTTTTTCAGCGTTCTAATTTCCAATTCATGTGCAAATTAAACTGCATATATTTGATTATGGGTTGTGCTCGTTAATGGAAGTGCATGTTGTCTATCGCCTGTACTTTATAAAGTTTGTGAGGACAAAAATGTAACAAAATAATGAAGTAGGTACAGTTTTTCGTTTATACCATCGATACCTACCTATAGGGTATATCATTGGTAGTAGAAAAAAAACTTTTGGAATAAAGTTTCAGTAAATTTCTCTATTATCTTTTAAGCTTATCAGAATTAATGACAGAACGTCGAAAAATCACAAAACGTAACAACCAATAATTTTTTAAATACAATGTATTTTTTACTTTTCTGCAAAACCATCCCCGCCGAATGTTCCAGTACCCACTTCAGGAAAAATATGATATGGTATCATTTAAATTTTTTACATTTTTCCATAACCGACTAGACTAACCAACTCAACTAGGTCTGAGAAATAAATAGAGACTCTAGATTATTAAATGGACCACCCTATATATTTTTGTATAATTTTAACGTAAAAGTCGTTCTGCATAAGAACGCATCAAAATAATTGGTTTCTATTACAACTCTTTTTCCAAAATTTTAGTTTTTATTCTTTCTGTTTCTTATTTATGTAGATGAAGTAAAAAAAATATATCAAAACATTTTTTTTATCAGAAAGGTTTTTTTTATTCTCATAAAAATTCAAAATTTGTGTAAATTGATTCTTTATAAGAAATGAACTTTTGACCCTTTGGAAGGTGTAATAAGGTATTGGGGTGGGTTTGGGTGCGATTAGGGGGTTCAAATCAGTTTTTATCGATATTAACAGTTTTAGTGCACCGAAGTGCACCGGTAATAAAGTTTATTACCGCTCTCAATTTTCTTTTGTTACGTACCTAAGAAAGTTTTTTGTGTTAAGTTAATATTTTTTTAATTTGTTACAAAGTCAATCATTTTAATAGTTGAGCTGTAGAGAGTAGACATTTTATTATCTAAGAAAACATTATGAGACTGATTTCTGTATTAATCAAGGTTACAATAAGTGGACATTTATATTTATTTGATTGCCTACTACAAATTACACAGCACCACAAAAAAAAAGTGAAATATACCTCTGACCAAACTTGGTGGACTACATGTTTTTGGGGTCGCCGAATCCGAATCCGAAGCCCGTTTTACCCCATCATGTCACAATTTTTTTTTATCCTCAATAAGCTGCGGAAAAATGGCAAAAGACGACAAAAAATACTCTAGAACCCAATCAAACCTCATAACCCAATACTTCAATACTTCTACCTCTAACCCCATAGCCCTCACAATCAATAAGCCCCAAGACCCCAATTAACAATATAACCTCAAACTAAAGTTCTGCAGTCATCAAAACGGGTATTTTAGCCATAAATGGCCAAAAAATGGTCGAAAAATGGAGGATTCCCACCAGGGGTAAACTGCAGGCCAGACCCCTAATAACCCAATAACCCAATAGCCCCAAGGCCCGATTTTATAAGTTAATAACTTCGAAATGCCGCACGGGAGACTGACACCCCGAATCTCAGACCCATCCATGCCTATAATTAGGTAGCTGAGCCAAAGCAAAGGCCAGAACCCCATTAACCCACAATAACACTACGAAATTATAGTTCTTGATTCTTGTGAATCCCTTTGTCTCTTAAGTTTCGGAGTTTTCCATTGAGTTCTTTATTCTCTCACAGCTCGAAGTACCTACTTCGTTAACTACAGCCTCTCACGACTTCTGAATTAGCTAGAAGATTTAGTAAATACTAGCCATATTACACGCACTATGTACATATGTATGTACGTATGTATGCATGTACGTATGTACGTTTGTGTGCAAGCAGACTTTAACGCATTATAATTCGCGTTGTAATGATCGAATTGTGATGAAATTTTGCATAAATATTAGTGCTCGGAAGAATTCCTTACACTTCAATTTTAGGACTGACCCGATGGATTACGGGGTAGTTAGGATTTAAAACTTAAATTTCGTTTGGCCCACCATAACTGCGTTTTTATTCATCGGATTTCGATGAAAATTGACATGCACATTACAATTAATGTGGTTTTAAATGGTATTGATTTTGGTCGCGATCGGACTAATAGGCGTGGTATTTCGAAGTTATTAACTTAAAAAATTGCCATTGGGTTATTGGGTAATTAGGGGTCTGACCTGCAGTTTGCCCTGGTAGAAATCCTCCATTCTTCGACCATTTATGAAGCAATTTTTCGATATTTTTTGGCCATGTATAGCTAAAATACCCGTTTAGGATGACTGCACAACTTTGATTTGAAGTTATATGGTTAATTGGGGTCTTTGGGGCTTATTGATGTGAGGGTTATGGGACTATAGGTATGAAGTTATTGAAGTATTCTGTTATGAGGTTTGATTGAGTTCTAGAGTATTATTTCTCATCTTTTGCCATTTTTCCGCAGCTTACTGAGGATAAAAAAAAATTGTGACGTGATGGGGCAAAACGGGCTTCGGATTCGGATTCAACGACCCCAAAACTTATATATAATCCACCAAGTTTTGTCAGAGGTACATTTCACTTATTGTTTTTGTGGTGCTGTGTTATCTACTGTATTGTAAAGAAAAAAATATATTAAAAGAGGTTTGTAAGACTATTACCTAACAAGAGATTTATCATTATTAGGACAGAGGGAACACTTTTTAAAGGTAATAACAGCGTACTACTATCAAATGTGTTTGTTTTGCCATACGTTTATATTGAGCTCTAACAACCAAATTAACGTATAATTCATCGGAGTACCAATTTCGTTGGTATATTCCATGGAAGCTAATTTTGTTGTGAACCTATAAAAAAAACTAGTATAACACAACTCTTCAAATATATTGATATAAGTACAGGAACTCCTTCGTATGTATGATGTAAATATAAAAATATGCCTGCTACATTACTTAGAAGGGTAAAGGATTATTTCCATCAACAGGCCATAGTTCAACAGGTATTTACCCTAATGCGATCAAAACAATAAACTGAATTCGGATTCACATTTTTATTTCTAACGTACAACCTTAGCGATCCTCTAACAAAGGCATAAATCCAGCCCTTCATCCGTAAGATTGAATTAATTTGGATGAGCACATTACATTAACAGACAATATATCCGTTCTCATCCCGATCCCGGTTGTTCGGCTATACACAGCTGAAAATAATAGATATCGCTTTGGTCTGTCATAAATGACAATCAACCTTCCATCATATTTATTCGGCTACACACAAGCTCCAGATCTCGCAACGGCCATTATGATCTGAGCTATAGTAGGTAACAAAAAAAATAATATCGCTTAAGAAAATTGCTTCTGAATGATGGGAAACGGAAACCATTTCGTTTATGGTCGCTCAGTGATTTAACTGTTGTTACAATCTATATTACTTAGCAATAAATTACACTTGAACAAAACGTACTAAAACGACGAACTTTGATATGTGTGGAATCGTGAGTTAATTGACGATATGGATAATGTTGACTAGGATACGATTGAACCAAACATACCCATAGAATAAAAATATTTTCGTATTAAAATTATTTATCTACAACATTTAGATAAAATCACATATCACACTTATTGTAGTTTGTAATAAACAAATCATGGAGCAGTTAGTGCGGTAATACCTATCATTTGTCGTACTACCGCACTGACTGCAATTAGTTAAAATATGTACTCACCCACCTTTTAATGTAAGACAAGTATTAAACCGGATACTCATATGTGTTCCTTATCTATATCACAGATTCAGATATGGAATCAGAGATGATTCAGTATCATGTATTGTAACAGTTACCGAATTAGTTCAGTGTGTGTATGCCCGACTATGCTATACAAAAAATATTTGTTACAGTCTTCGTTATAGTACATGATACAAATACAGATACAGAGTACATGAGTGCAAATACCGAGTATACAGAATACATGTACATGAGTACCCAGCTTTATTTGTTATGAATCAGTTACAGATTTCAAATCATTGTCATCAATTACAGATTTTAAATCTTTAATTAATATCTGTGGTGTAGGTATCTGAAACAGATATACCTTGCTTGTTGTTTCTAATTGATTTACGACCCTACAATTTCTCATTTGGATGCATACAATTTATGTCGACCAAGAAAATTTTACGGGCGCAACTGGTACTCTTACAATGTAAGTTAAAGTGAACATTTGAATTGGTGAGCATTCTGTAATTTAAATACTTTTTACATCTTCTAGAAAATGGACATGTATAGAAGAACCAAATAATAATGTACAGTATTCCAGTGAACACTGATATTAGGGAGTAATTTTATTTATGAATAAATAAATTAATATAATAAATAAATAAAGTATTCCAATTACTATTAAAATAGCAAAAAAGTGAAGGAGAAAATTAAACCAAACGTACCAAACTCGAATAGGTAGGTCTTATTGGTTTTCATACGTCGTATTTTATTTCTTATACTTTACTTTGTAATTTCAATACAGAAGCTCCTTTTTAAGAATATCTAATTAAAATGTGCTGATGAGGTCGTCGGCATCTTGAGTGCATACTTAGGAAATCAGTTGCGGCTTCTTTATTCTAAGGTTGAGAATTAGTTTATTAAAACCCTTGCTGCTTCCAACACAATAGTTTTTCAGGCACATAAAAATGCATAAAGAAAGCAGCATGGATTTTAATCAGCAAATACATTGCAATGAGGATACTTATAACCTTTGCTTCTGTGGCTTTTGTGTACCTATTTAATTCTGTATAGCTTTCGCTTTATTTTTTTAGTAGTTACCTTAATTAACGTAATTCCTTCAAATGGAAAAAAGTGTCAATTTTCGAGGAGGCTTTGAAAACTGGTGTTGTTTGAAATAAAATAAAAAAATCGACATTTATTTATAGACCAGGCGGTATCTGTTTCGGGTTGGACTTTTCCCATAATATCCCTAATTTTTCTTGAAATGCCTCAAAAATTAAACAAAACCTCTAAAATAATCGTTTGTTTCCCTTTTTTCTTCTAGATAACTCGAGAACTATTCCTTTTAGAGAAAAGTTGAGGAAAGAAACAAGATTCTTCTAAGAAGAAGCCTCAAGCTTCTTCTTAGAAGCTGATTTTTTTTAGGAATAAAAGAGCAATCAAGCTTTCGAATCTTTTTGAAAATTTAATATCCGTTCATTATTAGAACCTTGGGAACCTTTTAAAATGATACACATTGTTTTGGCTTATAAACAATTTAAATAGATCTGCGAATTATGGTTCAAATAAAATAAAAAAAATATAGCTAAAAAGTACTCGGATAAGACGCTTCCTTAAAAAAAAAATAAATTTCGTTCATTGGTTCTCGAGATATCATGTAATTGTTTTTTCACTCGCGTTTTTAAATAATTTACTCCAAAAACTTAGTAACATCAATAAATACAATTGCATAGACATAACTAGATATGTATATGAATAAAAACATTCTAATTTTTTTATGCAATTTGTATCAAAAATTTTGCATGGTACAGTTAAAAAGTTCAAATGTGATTTTCTAACCTTCCGTTTTTTGAAAATGCGATATGTAAAAAAAATCAGGTTGCTCTAGGGTTTTTTGACGGCACTATAAAGTTTGGAAAAATCTTGCCGTATCACCTCAACTTGCCTATTAGACGCAGAATTTTACAAGCTGTAATCCTATAAGAAGCAAAAAAAATGAATACTCTAGTAAATCTAATAGGTACAAAAATTATTAGAATTTAAGCAACTTTCAAAAAGTGGGTGTATGAATACTTTGGCTGATGATTGTATATAATTTATAAAAATCAACGACAAATTAATGTTCTTCGAGGCAGAAAATCATCAAATTTTGTGCAAAAATGTTGGTTTATAAGAAAGTTATTTACGAAAAACGATATTAAAATAATAACTTTGACACCCTGTATCTTCGTTACTATTAACTTTTTGACTAAGATACATTTAGTTAAACCACCATAATATTTTTCCTAAAAAAACCCCATTATGAATGGGACACCTTGTATTTTAATAAAAATAATTACTTCAGTCTTATCTTTCACCATCGCAAGTTAATAAAACCTATTCACAAATATTCAGTAAAAAATAACAAATAAGAAACATGACTAATAATAAATTTCCTTCTTATCACATTACATGTATATGTATACTACTAGCTTGAAACAAAAAAATAAGTGAGGTTTTTCGATTAGCGAGAAACGAAAGAAATAAAATGTTTACACCTTCCAAGTAAGGAACAGGTAAATGAGTAACTGATATTGTTTAATTAATGATAAACAATTATCTTATCGGATGAAAATAGGTGAGAGAGATACATTAGTACAAAATAGTTCAGTGTTGGGCGGGTTCCGACGGTAAAGTGCGGTCTCGGTTTCCTTTGTATTTAGCGTCCTTATAGATTGATTGTTCCCTTTGTTGTGCAGAATGGCTGGAAAAGGTGATGGAGAAGGCGAGGGAAATATCCTCAAACTGGAGAACCAAATCGCCATCATTAAATACGTTATGCTGTTTACGAACATCATAGAATGGGTGAGTGATACATCGCACACGTTTTTCAGCGATTGTCGATTTTATTTTTAACGGTGAATCGAATCGACATTTAATCTTTTAATCTCCGATATTTACAAAATTTTCGGGGCGCGTTAAAGTCCCTGTCAATAATGGCGCATTCAAATCATTTCGTTGTTTAAATCGGTTAAACCCAGCAAATTACGAGGTACGATGTGTATCCCAAATGTTGTTAGCATGTAACATTTTATTTTATGTAGCATAATAGCATTTTATTGTCGCTACAGGTTTCCTGGTAAAAATAATCGATGATCGTTTTAGAAACATGTGTGTGTAATACTTAGGGTATTAAGGTGGATTTAATAATCGCGCATGTGCAACAGGATATGTATAGCATGCATCATCAGACTTTCTAAATAAATGCCAATGATATCATCAGGACTGATTAAGCGGTAGATAATAGAAATATGGCGTATGTATAAACGTTTAATGTTTTATTTGCACAATGAGTCCTACTTAATGTATAATCTTAATATTGTGTATAGAATAGTACAGATACTCACCAAAGTATTCGGCCACCCTAGATATTGCTAATAAATTGACATACAAGAAATAGTTATCACTGCCTGGCAAATAAGAGAAATTAACACAATGATATATGAACATTATGCAAAAGAAGTAATCAAAATTTCCAAAACACAATAATACGAAAGATACAAACAATTTAAAACGGCACATCTAATATCTTGTCGGATATCCTTTAGAATTCAGAATAGCTTTCTGCCTTTTTAACATTGAATGCACCAGATTACGGGCCACTTGGGGTCACATTACTCCATTCTGTTGAGAGATGATTTTTTAACTCTTCTTTATTGGTAAATAGTTTATTGTGCAGAGATCGTTTTAGATGTGACCATAAGTGCTCGATAGGTTGGTATGGGGGGACTGCGGCAGTGTTTTCAATTATCGTTATATGGTATAGCAGCCATTCCCGCGTTTGTACGGGCGACAGGGTGGCTAGGGGCATTATCTTGTTGAAAGATGTAATAATCGCCACCAATTTTCGCCTGGCCTGGAAATTCTTCAATATATTATATCAATATTGTTCAATCAACCCCACGCCAGTGCACGCCGTGTTTTACAGTTAGTTCTTAATATCCTTCTCCATCAATTTTCGTCTGGACGAATCAAATATCTCAAATTTACTTCGTCGCTAAAGAAACCTGATCCCAGAAAGTTTCAGGCTCAATCACATACAGGTAATGAGTCTTTTTTTCTGTTTTTTTGTTGTATTGTTCTCTGGCATTAGTAATCAGATTTTATTTTATTTGTTAGAGAATTTTCCTTTCATCTCTTTGAGTTAATATTTTGGGTCGCCGTGATCGTGCTTTATTTAGTACCGTTTTATCGATTTCATATTTTTTTATTATACTCTGTACAGTACTTCGTAATATGCATGTGTCTCTGCTAATTTTACGCTGTGCAATATCTTTTTTTGCTAAGGAGATAAGATGCTGTCTCTCTGGTACGGTGATTTCGCGTACTTTTGGCATTTTATTTGCGTGCCAAGGGTACACTGTTTAATAGAGGCACGCAGTCTATACGAGTTAATATGTAACCTTTCACACACTAATATTATGGCCAAGAACCCTACTATCTCTACTTGCATTACCTACTACAGCTTTGCATAATTAACTGGCCGAATACTTTTGTGTGTCCGTTTTCATATATGTCAAACGCGTTGGTCTGGTAATCCCAGCGAATGTTTTATTCTGCATCTACGTTGTAATTATCCTTTAATCAAGTAGTAATGGAGGAACGTATTTACGCATATTATGCAGTCTCACTTAATTGTGAATTTGTGTTTCGTACATTCGTTCATAGAAATAGAAGGGTGGCCGAATACTTTTGTGAGTATCTGTATATCATAATTGCGAAACATATTAGAGTTTTTCATTTTAGTTTTGTTTTCATTTTTCAAGTTTTCAAGTTTCACAGTTTTCAATCGGATTTTTTTAAATTATATTTAGCTACTCCACACTCGATCTGCTAAATACAGATTTTCTTCCTCACAAATTATCTAAAAATTCTTAATTGTTGTTTAAACAATTCTGGAGTTCTTCCTTGGCGACACTGTAGTAGTTCTAAAATATTCTGAGAACTTGAAGAGGTTTCATCATGGGCTATCACACAGTCTTGCGACTTCCATGCTCAGAGCAATCGTAACCTTAAACTGATTTGCTTGAATATACTATCCGGTATTCATTTTATGATTTGTAAATAAAGAGCGTTCAATAAAATTTGACCTCAAAGTGGGCTTCGTCAATTCAATCATATATTAGATAGGTTCAGGCTTAAAATTGTTGTTTTGTTATCTGGAGTTTGACACCTTTCAAACTGTCAAGGTTAGTACGGAACGAACTCGGAATGGAAGTCTGCCAAGTTCAAATTCACTAACAACTTGAGTTGAACCTGAATTTTGAACAAGTATTTTCCCTAAGATCCTGAGAAATGAGATTAACACTACTCATCATATCCTAGAAAATATTGTTGGTTCGATTCGAGCCATTTTTAACAATTTTTGTAATAAAACGTTTATTTTTTGAAACGTCTTTCAATTAAAATTCCTAGTTTTATATCATCTCTTCCTTCAATTAACTTAATTTAATTCATATTAAAGCAAATAAATAAATAAATAAATTGAGTTGCTGGGTTTTGAATCCAAAAGTCATCGGATTCCAAGGTAAAAACTTCAATTCCAATTACACCAAATTGCCTATAAGCTCATTCCGTCCTTATTTACATAATGTTAACTATATCGGAAAAAAGTTGGAATTAAGATGTTTTTTCCATAGGCAAGTTTAGGTCAAATTTAGTTGAACACTCGTTATACAGATTTACCCACAAAAGTTTCCTGGAGTAAAGAATTGCTTGGAAAATAGGTATTTTACATAGTTCATGGTAATGTTACAATGCTGTTAATCTAGTATCTCTCGGCTATACACAAATGGACAATGTTAATTCAATGGGATAATTGAATTTACACTTGATTAGACAATTGTACTGGATAGGTAACATTGCAGTGGGTGTTTCATAAAGTGTGCAAAATTTGATCCTAATCATAATTCTTCGTATAAGTAATTTCTGATATACTTGTTATTACATATATTTTTTTAGATATAATTCATAGCTTTTCGTAAGACTTTTGTACTAATTGTATTAGGGAGGACAGTTAATCTTTGCCCCTTGTTGAGTCACACGTATGTATGTGTCTTAGAAATCCCAATAAATTGGTTTGTACAGCTTATGAATTTTCACTAAAAACAAAGCTAGGATGAAACTCCTCATCAAAGATAACTTATCATCGTATATGTAGTTTGCATGTCTTTAAAAATAATGTCGATTGTGAAAAAGTACTGTTCAATTTTTTGATCCATTCAGTATAAGTATGGATTGCCAATGTATTCCATTAGTACTAACATTAGTACACTTACAATTAGTATTTTTTTTATTACTTCTACTATGAGAATATTTTGTCACAGTTAGACATTAGGTATCCCAGTTGGCTGAAGTAATTGATTTAATTACATCAGGTAAATTACCAAAGCGAGTATATGTTCCACATTAATGTTTACGGTAAATATCAATATTTATTTGAACAAAAACAATAACCTTGAATAGTGAATGCGTAGGTCGGAAATTAATAATATATTCAACATATTTACTTATGATACACTGTAAATATATCTTTGTTATGTAACAGTCCAGAAGGAACACCAGTTCACTTTGAAGTAAATAATTAAATTCTCGAGGGGTTCGTAAGCGAATAAAACGAGTTTATTTCCCTTGAAGAAAATGCGGGTGAAGATGCATTATTAAGTCTGAAGCGACATAGAAAAATCAATATTTTCATAATGTGTGCAAACCATGTTGCTAAATGTATTTTCTTGGGAAGGAACTTCATCCTCAGTTTATTTAATTAGTTGAGGTAATCTCATAATCGGTCGCTCATTAGGTAAACAAGAAGGTACGCAGTACCTAATCAAAATTAACTCTAAAAAAACGACATAGAAGGGAAAATATAAGCTACAGTACTTAAATTTTCAACAGGGAATGCGCGTATATTAAAACATGTTTAAAGCTGAAGTCATGATTTTAATGATAAGCAAACATATATAGAACCAAAATATTGCTTTAAATCAAACAAGTGCGTAAAATTGCAAGTGCAAATACAATATCCGGTAATAGCGATATGCGATGGTGCTAACCTGTTGGTGGTGACATACTTTTATGAGGAAGCCTTTTCACTATGAGTTACCTTACTGAATATGACTTTTAAATTACCCTGTGGGTTCGAAAAATTCCAGACTCTGATTTTCGTTCAAAATAGGTCATTCGATTTCAAAAATAATAATTGACTTTCAAATTACCTTGAAATTTGATTCCAAGGGCAAATTCAAAAACGTCCTGGAATAAATGGCTTTCAACCCAACAATGATGATACTGAACATTTTGTTTTAAATAGCATCAATATGCTTCACATATATTTTTCCTGTATGTATTTCTTTTTATTACATCTTCCAAAAACGAAAACTTGTATGTCTATATCTAAAATATTAAAAAATCACAATAATCCTATTTTTTACATTAGTTATATTGCCATAGCAGTGTACCTGAGTAATTTGCTTGTTAATATAACTTGCAATGAAATGCAATTTCATTGCAAATTCTTTCATTATTTGTACAAAGAAGCATGCTCTTCGCTTGCTCAACAAAGTTGACAGAACATAGCAGTAAATTGAATTTACTGACCCAGAAATATCGCATTAAATTCAATTTGACAAATTTATGTTTAATAAAATTTAATGTAATCGATTGCACACTATTCATTCAGTTGCAGCGATTTACATTTTAAGGAAGAAGGGTTTAATATTATCACGCAATTTATTAATACAAAGTTCGTTATATATTTAGTATAACTTAATTAAAACACGCTTAAGGGGAATTATTACTTATACACAAATAAAAAAGAAAACTAGTATGCCTCCCATTGACTACTACTACAGTACATGTGCCCTTTCAGATTTTGCAATAAAGTAACTCAGTACCTTAGCACTTAATAACGTCAGGGTTATTGTCTTCTAAGACACCCCCTTCTTTACTGACCTGCTAATTTAATGTGAACATACATCTTAAGTACTTAATATCTCACAAAAAGTAAACTTTACAACTTTAGTAATAATTACTAGGGTCCGAAAATGTGTGCTGCAACGCAGGGCTTGGCTCTATAAAACTCTATTATAATGAAAGTATAAAACGTATTTTTTAAGCGCCTTGTAAATTATATACGTGTGTATTTCTTGCCCGTGCTACGTACGGCATTGACTCCTTCTCGATAACGATTCAGAACCCGCGTATGCGAGTAGTACGCCAACCCGGCGCGGGAGTACAGGATAGTCTAACACAGTTTAACACGTGTGACAGTAAACTTTCCGAACCCTAATCATTTCTATCTTGTTTTTATTATGCTTTAATTTGAGCCAGGTATCATCGCACAGTGATCAAAAATGCCAATAAGCTGACCAAATGTCCTTAAAGTTATTATTTTCGTCTGAAATGTTGTATATCGGTGTTTTTAAGGTCGCTGATTTCAAATCTTCTAACGAAATTTTAAAAAACAAACTGGGGGCTTCAAAATGGCCGCCTAAAAATGATGAACATTAGTCGCATTGCAAAGAGATTTTGTACATAGGGGTTTTCGAGATCGCTGATTTCAATTCTTTTCAAGAAAATTGTGAGGAACAAAATGGTCACTTAAAAATGGCCGCCAACATGAATAGAAAACATATTATTTTTCAACATTTGGTTTTTAATATCATCGAGGTATTTCTTTACAATTAAAATACACACACCACCTTCATAATATACAACAATTTATTTAATGGTATTCAACAGTATTAACTTTTATTTATTATCGTAATCATTCAAATCATTGCTAATGATATCGAAAATATCTCTTCTCGTCATGGAAACGGTATCCATGATATCCATATCATCTGAAAATAAAAAAGTTGTACGGAAAATATTAATAAAAAACATGATTTGCAATGAATATTAAAAATAATATTAATATTAAAATTGTGTAAGAAAGGAATGTTTTGTATTTAGGACAAAACTTGAAATATTAGGACAAAATTTGAAACTTACCTTTGAATTATTAAATTTAAATTTTAAATATTACCTAAAAATATTAAAAAATGTATGATAAATTTACTTACTTAGAAACTTTAATTTATGCGTAACGCAAAATGATGGTGAAGAAATGCTCTAAATTACAAAGTGGCAAAAGGTCGCAATACATTTTTGAATAGCTATGTTGTTCTCAAGGGTCTAATAAACACTTGTAGAAAAGCTGATGCTAATACTCTCTAATACATTTTTGTGGCCATACATTTGTAAAAGCTTTTCTTAACTTGCACTTTAAATAATTAATAACTTTAAAATAATCGTACTATAATTAGAAAAAAGAAAACAATTTTTCATTAATAATTCTTAATAGGACTTACATTCAGGTGAAGAATCACCTGAATAACAGTCACTTTTAAGGTGGGAGATACAATTAGAAGGCCAAAAATCAAGCATTTTTCAAACTTTTTTTAACTATGAAGGGATTATTGAAATTTATTGAAATTTGGCACTATGTTTTGTACATGTTTAAAGAATATAAAAACATTTTTTTTTTAATTTTTTAATTTCAAAGTGGCAGATTTATAAGCGGTCAAAAGCAGCACGTCCAGGAATGAGGCACCGACTTGCAGGCGTTCTGGAAGCCGCAATTTTTTTTGAAACAGTCCAATAAAAAAAATTGAGTTAATTAATGTTATAGTTTCTATGTGAACCAATAAAAAAATGGAGAAAATAAATTGAAGAAATGGCGCAAGTTTTTAGAACAAAATCGAAAACTTACCAAAACTTTTCGACTTTTTTGCAATAATTTTCATATTTCGCAAAGTCAAATTGTATAAACGTTTGGTTCAAATAGAAACTAGTTATATAGATAAGAAATCCTGAAAGTTTCGTCAAGATCGGTTGAGAACTTTTTGAGATGTCTTTCTCGCAAATTTCAAAAATTAAGTTTTGAGAAAAACGCGTTTAAAGTTTTGACTGCCTGAACAAGATACTATACTTACGCCTTAATCAGTGATGCCAGGGGCATCAGTAGCTCTCAGATTCTTCATAAAACTCATTTATACTTTGCTGAAGCGCTTGGCGAGTATATATAAATTCGTCCCAAGATATATCAAAAGAGGACACTATAGACAAAAGGTCCCCTGGGTCGACAGAGCCGAAATGCGTACTACGTTCTCTCTTCGAAGAACGGCCAAAAAAAATAGAAGGGCTCTGAATTTGATTTTAAAACATTGCATGCATATTCTACGATACATTTACTATCTCTTTAGGCAAAAAATAAATAGATTTTTTAGACCCTCTAATTGTATCTCCCTCCTTAAATTTGTTTTCAGGGACTACTTGAGCATTCCGGACCCTTTCAGCGGTTTCACGGTGTGCTAGCAGTCCCAACCTAATAGTATAGGGGGGAAAAAACCCTAAATTAAAATGTTCACTTTTCGACTTTTGGCCAGCCTTTTGACGTTTTTGACCACATGCATCGGTGTATGAGTGGGTTTAAAACCCAATTGTAATGATCGTACTTTAATTTTTTCTAAGTTAGGGGCGACTCTGTTAAATCCCCCTTTGGATTCAATGCGAACTGAAACAAAAAGCATTAGGAGAATAACCGTATAGGACGGTATTCATGAAAATTTGATTCGCATCCGGGTGCCTCGCCATAAAAAAACCATAAAGAAATGTTTTATCGTGCGCCACACTCTTGTTCCAGTCTTTTCTCGCCCGCTGTCGGCGACGTAGAAAAAATCTATCAGCAATCCGTCCTTTACATGCGTATGGGCACGTAGCTCATAGGGCTCAAAATAGTATTTGCAAGAAGGGAAAGTATTATATATGAACATTAACCGCGATTCCCAAAAGTCGGGGGTCATCAAGTCGGAATGCGCGGCAGACGTGAAACGTTACGATTCCCAACCTCTGGGGTAAAATATAGGAAAGATAAATCGAGCGTACCTCTGTTGACATATGACAATGCCGTCTCATCGCGTTTTTCTCGCGTAAAGGGGAAAGTCTGATAAGGTTGAACTGCCTGATTCTCTACGATATAGCCATACTTTAGAGTTTCCAGATAACTTAACGGCGCAAGTTTCGTAATAAAGGGCAATTATCTTTCTCGGTTACTCGGCGCGTTTCGCAAAAAAAAAAACGCTGCCTCGAACTAGAATTCCTCTGTAATTTGAATAAAATGTGAACGTCCTCCAGAATAGATAGAATTTTAGCTAAGTGCTTAGCGCAAACTTCACTAGTTTTATTAAATACAATTTTCGTTAAACGTTTGTGTAATATAAGTTTACTTATATACCGGGTGGACCAAAAGTTCAGAAACGGTCAAAATTAAAAAAAAATACATGAAATCCAAAGAAAAAAAATACGTATCCAATATAATTTGTTGAATTCTTGTAACCTCAGTTGAAAATCACTCCCCTCTCCAATC